>JAQIUQ010004356.1:275000-370000 GCA_030378365.1 Hybognathus amarus
AGAAAATTAGCACCATCTGGTTACAGTATAGAGAAAAAGCGTAGAATCATGGTGTAACCACTAGATGACATGTCCAGCTCTCTATGGAGAAGCATGTGAATTCCCCAGCTGTTTATGAACACATTTTTTTTTTAGCACCACTTTCCTGCGGTGTACTTTTTTTAGAATTGTGGCCGATTTGTAGATTGCACTTACAAAAATTCAGAGAATTTATTTTTTGTCAATTTCCCATTCATTTACTATGGGTCATTTTTGACCAAAGACTACAAGTGTGACTTTGTTTTTTACGACCACTTAGCATGCTCGGATCATGACCTCAATTTTTTTTTGTATTCACATACATAATGCCATAAAAGTCACCAAGTTTCATAACATTCTGGTGAAGCTATGATTTTTAGAAATTTAAAACAGAAGAGACTGTTGTTGACTAGTTATATGACTAGTTGTTCAGAGAACCACCTCAACTAGTTGATTTTGAAAATATATGCACAAATCCAATTTATACATATAATGATCAAAATGATACAAACAGCTAATAGGCATTAATAATGCAAAAAACACAAAAACATTCTCTCGTTCTTTCATGCCTTGCTATTGTTAACAATTGTAGACTTGCTTAATGGAGATAGTACAGGATGCTGGTGACATTACTCATCTGTTTTACCGGCTGTGACTCGCCCTAGTGTTTCTCATGGGCTTACTGAAGCAGACTTCCTTCTCACTAATCACCTCACACAGGACCAGGCAGGCAGACCAACGTTATGGAGATAATATGTCAGAGATAATCCAGCCAGATTAAACTCCAACTCACAGTGGGGTGGGAGTGCTTACAGAAATGACTCTCCGGGGTTTCCATCACAACACTTTTGAAGGAGATGATTGTTTTCATGGAACAAACCAACTACACATCCAAGGGAAAGGGTGCTGAATATAAAAAAGCCAATATTGCCACCTTTTGCAACAAACGGTGCGATTTAAAATACGTTGTGCAAGTGGGAGTTCCACTCAAAAAGACTACAATTTCAAATGATAAGGTTGCGCTGCACATAATACTTATCCATCAGTATGACTGAATTTTAATCACTTTTACTGAACCTTTTTGATTAATGTAATGTATTTGACATAATACAGAGATACTGTATAATACTACAGTGATATTTAACATGCATCATGGGGTGTAGAAAAAAGGTGGATAAGATGGCTTCTACAAGATTTGTTTCAAATGTTTCAAGTATAATTCCTAAACTGCATTAGTGTTATTTTATTAATTTGACAACTTTACTTTGACTATTTTCCACATGTTAGAATCATAGTAAAAAATGAGTAGATGTACAAACGTTTGGTAGTCTATATCACTCTGACAATCTGGAATCTTACCTAGGTTGCTGTTTGCAGGAGAGACAGGGTTGGGTGAAAGATTTGGGGAACCTGAAAAATAGAATTAGAAAATTATAAACAAATATATTCAGTTTTGGTATCTAATAGCAACTGCTTGTTTGTGATCCCAGGGCTCTAACCTGTGTCCATGCTGTGGTTCATTTGGTGGTCACTGGTTTCCCCATCCTCACTTAGGTAGCCCGGAGGTGGGGTCTCTGAAGCATAAATGAGACAGTGTTATTAAGCACCACAAATGACACCAAATGTACAATACAAGATATAATTTGGTCTCACTGCAGAGCACATGTTTAAAGATTCAACAGTTTAGTGGTGTGTTTATTTACAGCCTTAAAGGGTTAAATATAGTGTGGTCAAATGCTAAAATGTAAAATGTTTAATCGCAATAATGTCATAGTTAACTTGCGATTAATCACAATTTATACACCTTTTTATCTATTCTAAATGTCTCTCTGATTTCTTTTTGTCCCATTATTAAAATGTAAATCGATACACGATTAATCGCATTAATGTCGTAGTTGACTTGCGATTAATCGCAATTAATTGCACCTTTTTATCTAAAAATATCGACGAGGGGCGGAGAATCCGCATCAGCTTTGTGTGTGCGCTTGGCCATCATCAAGTGGTTTTTCAGACTGGACATGCTGCGATGATGATGATGCATGGCTCGTCGATAATTGACAAACACCCAGATCACTTTGGTCTCTGCCAATTGGAACCATTTGGCAACTTTTTAAAGTAAACTTTCCATTCAGAATCTTACTGGTATCCATTTCGGCATCTCGCGCTCGTCATACACTCAAAATTAGGGCTGAAACGATTAGTCGACAGTAAAAAATGGTCGACAAATATCGTTGTTGTCGAGTAGTCGTTTGATCTCACTTGACCTAATTTGAACGCTATGGTGCTGTGGCGCTAGAGTGTAATTAAGCCCTTTACAAATGCTAGTGCGGTAAAAGAAAAACAGCGCGAAATTATGACGGAGTGCAAACGAATCCGAACTAGCAAGGTTAGGGAAAGTTTCACAAAACTTCAAACCAACAATTCGTGTCATGTGTAATACAGTGATTATAGTCTTATCACTTGCCTGTATTTTGTTCCATAATCATGAAGACTTACAAAAGGAGATGTTAGGAAAGAATATCATGGCAGTTACTTTTTCTTTTTCATTATGTAAATTAAAAGGTAAATGAGAACATCTCTGTCAGCTCAATTGTCATGTAAAAAAAGATTGTAATTTTATATTTATAATAATGGTTAGCAGATTAATATTTTACCATTTTTGGGGACCTGAAGTAAATTACCCTTTTTCTGTTTCAGTTCGAAGAAAAGCAGTGGGCCTAATAAACAATGCTTAAAGAGCATTTGTATGCGATTTGAGTTGGACTGAAATCTGAAAACTTAAAGAGAATTACCTGTTTTGTTGGCTCAAAGTTCATTAAAACAACTATTTCAAAAGCTGAACTGATTTTTTTTTTATATTATAGTAAGAATATGTAAGAATAACTCAATGATTTAACTAATTAAAAAGCTGAATAACCGTTCCAAACCTACTGATTAGCCGGCAAAATAATCGCCAATTATCGATTAATTGTTAGATTAATCGATAATCAAAATAATCGTTTGTTACAGCCCTACTCAAAATGTAACATTAACCAAATATTTGGCAGGCTCGCAAGCCGAAACAAGTGTGTGCCTGTTTTGTTTCCGGTCTAGCTAAATCCGCTTGCGCTTTGGTCGCTGAAGCAACAAAATCCTTGCTTGCATGCCTGCGTCCTGTTGCAAAAGCATGTGGAAAAAAATACCAAAAAGAGCGTTAATCGCGCGATAAAAAAATTGACGCCGTTAAAATGGGTTTGTGTTCACGCCGTTAATATCGAGTTTGACTGACAGCCCTAGTTAAATATTTCTGTCATTAATTACTCACCTCATGTCGTTCCAAACCCGCAAGACCTTTGTGCATCTTCAGGAACACAAATAAAGATATCTCTCGGATTTCATCAAAAATATCTTCATTTGTGATCCGAAGATGAGCGAAGGGCTTACAGGTTTGGAACAACATGAGGAAGAGTAATTAATTTTTGGGTGACCTATTCCTTTAATTATCAATCGACATTGTTGATTGTCATGGTACCAGAGGTTGAAACTGTATCAAAGCCAAAAATCGTGTGGATCCAACAATACTAGTTGCAGAATTTAAATATGAAGGGGTGAAGCTCTCTTTGTAGCATTAGCTTGGCTTTTTGAAGAACTTTACTCAAATGCCACAATGAAAATGTGTCCTATAGTGAGAACGTCTGCCAGGAATTTTTATTCTATTTTCCTCAAGTCATGTGAAACACTTAACACCAATAGTCTTGAGCATCAATATGATGTTACCAGTCATGAGATCAGAACTTTGATCTCTCCTTGTCTTATTCTCTTTTACCAACCTCATTAAGACACCAGACTAAATGCTTTGATTTTCACAAAATGGCTTAAACGAACTGAGACACGAACAAAATCAACTCAAACAGATGTGGCTATGAGCCAGCGTTCATGTGTGTGTGTGTGTTAGAGTGAGTAATGCCTGTTGTGTAGTCCTGAGGGCATGTCTGGGTGAAAGTTAATGTGTGATTTTTAGAGAGAAAACAGAAAACATGTTTGTCACCCGGTATATAGTTGCTCGGAGGCTCAATGCCCGCTGGGAATATGGTGTTCTCAGGGATGGAGTAATCATCCAGTGGAGGGAAGTCTGTGGGGATATCAGCATGCCGAGGAACCAGGACCGGAGGCAAAACTACACACACACAGAAAAAAAACGAGAAGAAAAAAAAATGTAATCATAATAAATAACTGAAATTAGTTTCATAATATGAAAAACTGATTATGAAAGTGAACAGTCATTGAATGACTGAAACACCTTCGGGACTTACCTGGTGTCTCCACACGTTGGTAGTGGTAAGGGTTCACACACACCTCGTCCTTCTTCATGTGGAAGGCAAACTCGCACAAGTCTACGGCACGCAGTTCATGGTGGGACTGCAGGTCAGGCCAACGCCACAGCCGGCAGTAGATCACATGGGGGAGGCCTTTTCTGTGAGATACCTGTAGACGGCCATCCAGAGACCTGCACATGCAGTTCAGGAGACAAGAAACAAATTAAAAAATGAAAGTCTCATGAAAGTTAACACAATAATAATTCTACCTTCTTAATTCTGACAGAACACTAAACGTACAGCATGACTAAAAACCAATGACTCTTATGAGCTGGGGTTTTTATTATTATTATTGGACATAAAGACACATATTACTGGTTTGAATTTATTTAATGAGTCACTTGCTCACTGAATTACTAAATTGAAGTTTTTCAGTATGCCATTTATTAATGTCCAATTCAAACTAAGACCTGTGCAAGTAATACTTATGTTTTACTTGCGGCCCATGAGATCTAGATCAGTGTATTTATTAACAGTTAATGATAATGTCTATTTAAAAATAAATATTCTGAACAGTTTTGTTATAATAAATAGTACTCTAGTTAAAAGGGAATACTTATATATAAGTATAATACTATATATAGATGAATCAAAATCTGCTAAGGAGTAATAATGGAACAACAGTTTCAAAAAAAGAGATTTTTCAGTATTATTTACAATAGGTATCTGGATTTTCAATGCTTTAAATAAAATAGGGCTGTGAAATGATTAATCGCGATTAATTCATCCAAAATAAAAGTTTGTGTTTACACAATATATGTATGTGTAGTGTGTATAATTATTTTGTATATATAAATACACACACATGCATGTATATATTTAAGACATATTTGCATGTATATACTTTATACAAAATTAATATTATTCATAAATATACATATTTTATATATTAATAACACATTTTTCTTAAATATATACATGCATATGTGTGTATTTATATATACACAAAATAATTATGCACACTACAAACACATATACTATGTAAACACAAACTTTTATTTTGGATGCGATTAATCGATTCACAGCCCTAAAATTAAATAATTTGCTAAGAGGCAATTAAAAACCAGTCCTTTCCTGGTATAAAATTAACTTGATTTTCAAAGGTCAATAAATTTGAAACAGCTGAATTTTTGATGAGCCACAGATGTCAGTCTCTGAGCAACATGGAATTTATTTAATCCACAAAATAAACCTCATTCCGTCAAATAAGTAAAATGAACTATGTGAAAATCTTTTGAAAGTCTCCAGCACATTTTATAATTACCCCTGTTATAATGAACATATCTTCTCATATCCTGTAATGAACATAACATATCCCAAGCACGAGACGATAACGTACATAATCATAGCGCACGCGAGTAGCCTAAACATTTTTTCTTTACTTGATGAAACGAATTGGAATGATCAGGGAACTGAGTGAAATACTTCACACTGCATGCTAAAGACAATAAACGCCAATCCAAGTTAGTGAACATCATTCAACGTGTTGAATAATGTCACTCCACATCAGACTATTGTCATTACCTCACGAACTACATCTCCCATAACTCACTGCCCGGACTCTTCATCCATTATCACATTCACCTGTGTCTCATTCTCTTGTTTAGCTCACCCCATATAACCCTGGTTTTCTCATTCAGTATCTGCAAAGTCTTGTTTAGTGTTACACTGCAATTCCGAGCATCCTCCTATGGTTTCATGTCTCTTAGTTTTGGATTTCTTGCCTGTTCCATGGATTACTCTTTTGGCCGTGTTCCCTGTCTTGTTGTGTTTGTTTGTATGGACTGCCTGCCTGTGTTTGACCTTGCCTGTACTTTGGATTACGTCTTTGAATTACCCTGTTCAATAAACACTGCATTTGGATCCTCAACCTTGTCTCGGAGCAGTTTGTGACGAGACCCTTTTAGTGGAAAGTGTATCAGGCCTTATTTTCATACAGAGGGGAGAGGTCACCGGCTGTGAAAAGAGAAAGCTGCAGAAAAACATGAATCATCCTCATGCTATTGTGGTCTATACACCTTGGCAGCCATTGCTAATGAATTTCATCACAATAATGCATCATTGGGATTATCCTAATTCTTTAAAAAGCTCAGAGGACTGACAAAAGATGAACAGAGAAAGTGAGCAAGTGAATTTAGAGAAGTAGCTTGAGTTCAGAAGGAGGGGAAAGACAGCGTGGCAGAGCAGACACTGAAGACGAGTGCGAACTCGAACACTTTTCCAAAGTAATGTTTACCTATTCATTC
Organism: Hybognathus amarus; assembly: GCA_030378365.1. Lineage (NCBI taxonomy): Eukaryota > Metazoa > Chordata > Actinopteri > Cypriniformes > Leuciscidae > Hybognathus > Hybognathus amarus. Next base: position 281,620 of record JAQIUQ010004356.1, read on the forward strand.
AGCTATGCACCAGCAGAATGAATGCCAGCAGTCTGCACTAGAAACGTCTGTATTTGCCAGACAGAGGAAAAATATCAACCCAGAATTTTATGTGCTGCTGTCTATCATCTTTTACGTAATATGTTTGTGAATTTAGCTTTAATCCAATAGCACTTAATAGAGAGGTGGAAGCCTATAAATAGAGAACAAGCTGACAGATGGCTGACACCTGACACAGAATTCCCTGAATTAACAAATTACTTAAATCAATTTGTTATTTTTGCTTATAAAACAAATGTAAAACAATTTATTTAAAGGGTTGTGAAATCCCAAACCAAATTTTCTGAAGATTTTAACAGAGGTATGTGTGTTGAACACCATTGGAGACAATGTTAGCATCTGTTATGCCTGGTGCAGATTACACAATTTTTTTTTGTCTGTTACGATTAAGGTTGGGTATCGTTTTGAATTTGAACGATCTCTGATTCCGATTCTTGAATTCGATTCCTGATTTCGATTACGATTCTTTTAAGAGGCAGGGTCAAAAAAAGTTTAGCTAACCTTGCTAACCAACGGTCTTTCTGAAGGAAATACTCCTTCTGTCACAAATACTCTTTTTGTCACAAATGTTGAATTTTGCCAAGATTTCGTTATTTTTAGAAAAGTAAAGCCACACTTTGGACCGCCGACGTAAGCTACTCATGTTCGACTCGCACGGTTATGCCAACACTTCCGGTAGGCGCTTCTTCATTGGTGTTGTTCAGCGGTTTCTTCTTCCGGTCGACCAAGTGTGAATATCGAAACTAGGAATCGAAATTTTAACTTTTGAACAATTTCTGGAAAACGAAAAGTTAGTCCCGGTTCCGAGTCGAATGCTCGATTCTCGATACCCAACCCTAGTTACGATAGTCACTGTGTCAGATTACCCGATTTTGACTCCCAAAATCTTGTCGTGTCGTGGACAAGACACATTTCAGGCTACACGCTGCTTCCTGACCACTCATCGCATGCCGTCTTTAACGGTGCGCGTGATGTCATTGAGAAGGCGAAACTCAGTCAGCGAGTGACTTCCGGAAACGAAACGTAAACACACAATGGATGAAGCAGTGAGTGTTGTATTGGCTAAAGAAAGAAAGAAAACCCGACAATGGACACGTCCCTGGATTGCTCGGCATTGCCTTTTCAGCGCTAGAGAATACACTGTGTGGCGTGTGAATTGGTTAAATTGCGTGTGTCTCACGGCCATTGCGTGAGAACTTGAGAAGCCATGCTCGAAGAGGACAGTATGGGCTGTCAATCCTCCAAAGAGATCTTGAGGTAAAATATTGTTTTCTTATATATTTTTACTTTTAGTTTTAATGTTAGCACCATCGTCTCTCTTTTCATTCCGCCATTTTTGAAAGTTGTATACGGAACAGCTTCTGTTCTCCTATTGGTCAACCTCATACATGTGACGGAACCGTCAGGGACGACCTTTAAAAAAAATTAAACATGCTAGTCTTTTTGTCGAAGATGTCGTGAAGCATCGCAGACGCGACGCTAGGTTGTCGCCACAATGACACACTATACGAGATGATACGATCGAATCTTGACGTCCCGACGCCCGTTGTCGTTTCCGAATCCCATGACACCCTACGTCAAACGGATCGTGCCAAAATCGGGCTAAAATCAGTGTAATCTGAACCAGGCATTAGATATAATAGTAGGGTTAATCCAGGCTCTGGATGGTTGGTTTGCCATCAACCACAGACACATCTAAATAGTCTATGATCTAAGCTATAATGTGTGCAGCAAACAGAGAGAGAGAGCAGCGAGAAGTGGAGAATGGTGGACTTTGCCTTGTTGACAACCAATCCAAGTTGCGTCTCTGCCAGTGATGCGGTACCAAGTCCCGAGGACTTTCCTATCCCTTCAGAGGTGAGTGTCTAAAATGAGAAGTCATCCACCTCCACAGAGCCATATTTATAATGGGGTTTCAGGGGGCACGTAGGCTATGCACAGAACGATTTCTTTAAGCGGAAAATGTATAATTTTCAAATGCATTAGTGTCTAAATAAACCACTATATATTTTATAATGACATTATAATTATACATGTAGCCTACATTAATATGTTTTAAATAGAATCATGATTACTGTAAGCTAATATATGTAGCAGGGCATTAAGTTACTTTTGAAAGGACAATAATAAAGTGTCAGTGTATTTCATAAGACTTGAACTTTGCCAGCTATATAAAAAAACTAGCATTTCCTCACGTTTTACCACTGCTTTTTAGTGACATGTGATGACAGTGATGGCCATACCACACCTACTCCCCTCCCTTCTTCTCACAGCTACCCACGCCCATTTAAGTTGCATTTTTCAAAAAGATTGTTAGCTAGACTTGAGCTGAAAGAGGGGGGTTTCATGACCCTTTAAGAGTAAAAAATACGTAAATATAAAAATTATGAATTCTGAAAAAGTCAAATTCAGCTTAAAATTCCTAAATTACAATATTGTGCAATTAATTGGTCAGCCAATTAAAATGTTTAAATCTTTAATGCTAAAAGATGGATTTAAAGGAATGTTTAGCCAAAAATGTAAAATGCTTTCATTATTTAGTCACTCTTATGTCATTCCAAAATGGAATGCGGTATATTTTTTGGTTACACTTTATTTTAATGTGTCATTGTTACACTGCAATTATACATTTAAGTACTGAGTAATATTAAGTAACTACATGTACTTACTAAAGGGTTAGGATTAGGGTTTAGGGTTAGTTGCATGTAATTATGCATAATTTATAGTTATTACTATAGTAAATACATGTAACATATGTAACAATGACACATTAAAATAAAGTGTTATCTTTTTTTTGTTCATGGAGCACAAAAGGAGCATTTTTTTTCCATTAAAAACAAAAGCTCATAGGTGACCACATTTATCAAGCTCTAGGAATTACAACAAATACTATGCACGACCATCACAAGTCCTCAGAAGCAATAGGCTGTTTTTGTGTAAAATTTAAGTCACTGCAAATCTTGCCCTCAACTGTAGCTTTAAAAATATGGAGCCTTTCAATGGATTACATCAGGTTGGATGCCAATTACATCATTAAACCATATTGGAGTCGAGAACTAGAAAAGGGAAGATTTTAAATAAGGATATTTGGATCCTGACTGTCACTATGAAGCTGCCTGATTATTTTTCAAAAATGATCTTTTGTATGTATCACAGGAAAAAAATAACAACATGCCTGTTTTGGGTGAACTATTCCTTTAATACTGCTCTTTAAATATCTACACCGATATCACATTTAAAGAAACAAGTCAGCCAACTGCATATGCCTTGAATGCAACATCAGACAAGGCACAACAAGCTGTTGACCAGACCCTCTGTGAGTTAGCAACCTGACAAAGAGAAGACAGATTATCATGTTGTCTGACTCAGTCAATGGAGACAAAGCAAAGTCCTGGAGTCTCCCACAGTCACCACCACAGCTCAGCTGAAAACAGACACACAATTTCCATTCCTTCTGTTCAAGTCAAATTGACCTCCAGACTGACCTGAACACACACAGCAGAACTCATTCACCCTTCTGTCAAAGCCAAGAGCAGCCGTCTTTCTGTGCCACCCCCTCCAGTACACACACTGCCTCTCTAAAATCAACACTGGAGTCGTACACGACAACAACATGACTAAAACCAGAAATCGACATTGTAAATAAATCGGGTGTTTTAAAATAAAAAAAGGAACCGGAGAGAGTTGAGGAGGGAAGACGAGGAGTGTGTGGCTCACCAGTAACCTCAGGGCTTCCTCTTCGAGCAGCAGTGTTTGTTGTCTACTCTCCCACATAGGCCTACTTCACACAAATTCACATCTGTGGAGTCACACTATATCCATTAGTCATCATCATTGCCCCTAACCTGACCTCAATTCTAACCAGTTTTTCTATAGATAGATAGGACGATAGATAGATAGGACGATAGATAGATAGATAGATGATAGACGATAGATAGATATGGACGATAGATAAGATAGATAGATAGATAGATAGATAGATAGATAGATAGATAGATAGATAGATAGATAGATAGATAGATAGATAGATAGATAGATAGATAGATAGAACGAGAGATGGATAGACAGACAGAGACAGACAGACAGACAGATAGATAGTGTACATGTGTATATGTTTTTTCACTGTTTATATTTTGAAAATAACTGCATTATTACAGCTGTAATCAATTTATGTAATTACATTTGTAATTACACTGATGCCTCTTTCCTTACCCATAAACCTACCCATACCACCACACACCTGACCCTAACCGTACCCGTATCACACCTCAATAGCAGCAAAAGTGTTTTACAAAACAACCTGAACACAATGAGGCAACGTCCACATTAATCCGGATAGATATGAAAACGGGGTTTCCGTTTAAAAACGCTCTCCGTCCACACTAGCGTTTTCAGGCGTTTTCCGACGTTTCAGTGTGGATGAGAAACTTCTAAATTCACTGTACTGCGCATGCGTGAAACTTCACAAAAGCTCACTGAGATGATACAGATGGGAAAATAAATAATAATGTTATCGCACAATAACCGGATAATTTTATTTAGCAAAATATCTCACCATCACTGATGCGTCCAGGTCCATTTATCCACTTTGGAGAGCGTTTTCCAAACGATACGTTTTTGTTGACTTAAAACGGCGTCTCAGTGTGGACGGGAGGCCAAAACGGAGAGAAAATAAATGTTTTCAAACGAAAACGTATTAGTGTGGACATGGCCTAAGTACATTGTACTTATTTTTCAGTGTAAGTGCATAGTACTTAAAGCCACTTGAATATAAAGTGGGACCGAATATTTATTACATGGATGTTTTAGGGCCCTATAATTTCTGCGATCACGGAATAAAAAGCACACTCTTTTTACAACTAAAATAACAGTAAAGGGTAAAAAAATTAATTCCCAAAAATTAAAACGGAAAAAACTAAATTTGCAAAAAATGAAAACGGAAAAAACAGAATTTGGGAAAAAATAAAATGGAATTTGGGAAAAAATAAAACAGATTTTATAGGGCCCTAATGTTTCAGAAAGTCATGAATTACACACTATAGACAAACTCAGACAGTCCTATATTAAAAGACATTTTCAGCAGTTAGCATGTCTCACTGTGGGTAGTGGCTCTCAGAATATCTGAGCTCTATTTGAATAAGCGAGTGGAGCAGGAAGTAGCATAACCTCAGAGAAGCCCGTGAGCAGGTGATGATTTCCTGCTCTTGTTCTGTTGCACACGTGTGCAGTCTCCCTCCTTTGCCACCCAGCTGGCCATTACTGTGTAGAGACTAGGGAGCATCAGGACCTCACAGATTGCATGTCTCTATTGAGTATATTAAAACCAGCCAAACGCCAACCTTTTACACTCAAACACAATCCAGAACAACCCACGCCCTGCACAGACCTTACACTGCATTCTTGATCTCTGAATAACCATCCCACATAGTGTGTTAAATAAACAAACTCTCAGCTGTGTTTAAAGTACAGAGAAGTCTGTCTGAGTTTGAGTGTGAGACATCCAGGTGAATGTTTTGAATGGTGTTTTGTGGGTATTTGCTTAATGTTTACAGGAGATGTCAAAAAAATACCAAGAGAGAAAAATAATACCATGAGAGATAACACAGTAGTTTGGAGGTTTGTTTGTAAGAGGAAGTGAAAACAAGAAAAGAGATGCAACTGAGAAGCACACACTAATTTCCTGTGTAAACGCTCCTTTAAAAGGGGCAGGATGTATGTGGTCAAACTGTAGAGAGCCAAAATTTAACAACACAGGCGCTCATGTCAGGCACTGCACTCTCAAACTTCACAATCCTCCTGACACGCTTTTTTGAAAGTAGCTCAAGACACTGAAAAATGCATCACATGCAGTAGATCACAAATAATACATGTCAAGTACTAAAGTTCAAGAGTGGTACAACAATAATGAAATTGAATTCTGAATCTATCACAGTGAAATTAGCACCTGCCACTAGCCAAATGCAGGTCATTTTTTGCACAGGTGACTTGCGTTTTCAAGTTCTGATCTGGAGTCTCAAGACTTTTGTCGTAATTGAGGTTCACTGACTTGAATAAAAAACATCTGCACTTTTGACATTGTTCACTTGTGGCTAATATTTGTTTAAAGGGTAACTAAACCCCTGGTCAGAGCCTGACTCCACCCACTGGCAATATTTGAAATATGCTGAAAAAGTGGGCAGACCCCAGCGGAGATTGAGGGGACGAAATAGATGCTAAAACACTCTATCCTGATCGTTTTCAATACTCGCAATTCCAACTCCAGACTGGTTTTGACGAAACAAGCTGGTTTTTATACTGCCAAGGGCGTAGCTTGTACCAAGAGCGTGGTGAGCTGAAACCTGCGGACGTCACGAAGAACCGCTAACATCCAATAGGAAAATTCAACTGCAGTAGCCACCGTTCAACCTGAAGAGGGCAGCACTAAGACGTTTTTACACCATATATTGTAGAAATAAAACACCTTTATACACAAATGTCAAAAAAGTTACTTAAATCAATGACTGGTATTAATAAAGATACATTCTTACAGATCATTAACTAAAAAAATTGTTGTTCCCAAAACGTAAATTCGTTGTAAAAATTGTTGTTGAAAATTGTTGTAAATTCGTAGAAAACTTTAGGCTAACTATTTCCCCGCCATTGACATAATTTTCCGTCATTTATGCCGCAACACCATTGATGGAATTTTCCGGCAATCCTTGTTTTCACTGTTACACGGTAGAAGGCAATATTACGCATCTTCTGAAAGAATACAAAATCTCAAGATCAAAAAAGAAGCAGAAAAAATGTGGTAAAAACACTGCTTACATAAATATAATACATTATCAATTATTAAACAGCATTAAAACCGCCTAACGTTGCTGAATGAAATGTCGACCCATGAACGAGGTACGGGACTGTGAAGCTTTGGGGGTGTTAATGGATTTGATCTACTCAATCTAAGTTTTGATCATCGTTCTGAATTCAATCTGGACAGTAGTGTTTGAAAAAAAGACCTAGATTTTTTTTTATTCAAAATGTTGCTTTCTTTAATGAATCTAACCCACATTTAAGTGTTAATAAGAATGCATGAAGCTAGAATAAACCCTAATTTGATTGGACAAAAATGTATGCAGTGAAAAATAATAATAGTAATACTGACATATTGGAATTTGAGAATCAATATTTGTTCTGTTTTTAAGTACACTAGAAGACCTCAAACAGAAGCCTCAAAGCCTTTAAGGGGCAGTGCTGATATAACTCCTGAACTTTGCCAAGCTGAAATGGAAAGATCCGTGAGGAAACCAGAAGCCAAATGAGAAGGTGGTGAACAAGAATATATCCCAGTGATGCAAGGCGCACAACAAAACGATTAAGCAATTCCAGCTAAATATGGAAAACAACTAGAAAATTAGATAAGATACAAATCGATACAGATCTGTTCTTATCAACAGATGGTGAGGTATGCTAGTCTGGATGCCAGAGCGAACCCCGCCCACAACATAGTTCATCTGGACTTGATCCGTTGAGGAGTAATTATGCTTGATGCAGAAATGTTCGGGTCAATCAAATTGCGAGGGCGGGCTTTATACGATGACGGATGATCAACAGTTACGTAATCATCCACGTAATCAACTTTGTTTATTAAACAACTTGTAGATTCCGCCATCACATCTGTTAGGCTATAGAAAGATATTGACAGCGCGTTAATTTTAAAGGAGGAAAGAGAACCGCGATCAAGGAGGCATTTCTCGATCGGAAGAATGAATGAAGAACATGCGTCATTTACTCCGTTGCTCTGATTGGTTGAAGATGTATCCCATTCAGTGAAGAGGCATTTTCTTTACTGGTTCGGTTGAAACACGCCCAGCAGTATCAGACTCACATTCTAACTAGAATCTGAGTATGATGAAGTCAGGCTAAAGGTATGCACTTACATGCTCAAGTATGTATCCTCAGGATCAAATGCCGCGTGCTGATATCACCGCTATTTATTAACTCCATTTTAGTCACCAGGGGAATCCCACTGAGATTTCTTGACCTGATTCTCAACCATTAATGTTTACACAGACCTCTATGGACTGAAAATGTTCTTAGCAAGACTTTTTCGTCTTTGTGACATAATTTGTAGCACTGGGCAACTAGTCAAATTTTATTTTAAATTACTGAAAATAATTAGCTTGGCTTCCAATGAATACGAAAATAAGAAATAAACCAATAAAATACAATTGTTGTATTATACTGTATTATATTGCGCTTTCAATTGCAGTGGTGCACTTAAGTCCCTCCCTAAATATGCTTATATTATAGATAATTTATTTTTTTATTATTTATCTATTTATTTATTGATCAGTTGAATTATATTTAATTATGGTATATTAATTATATTTAAAATAAAGGACAGATCGATAAATACATGATGTGTCCTGAGTCGATGGGTAATCATGTTTAACCATGTTTTTAGAATTGATAAAAATTACAGTGATTATAAATTTTCCTTAATCAAGCAGCCCTATTTATTAGTAACATGAATGGTATGGAAGTCTAGTTCTCTAATCTGTGATAAATATTATTTTTATGTATAAATCCATATGCCAGCTTAATATACAGAAAAAGCTATTAGTAAGACATTTGTAGGTTGATTTCCCAAAAAAACCTGCTGCTTACCGATGTTAATAGAAGAATATTACTCTTTTATTCAGTGGAGAAAACAACTTTGACTCAAGCAGGCGAGACTATCTGTTTGTCTGACCAATGGCATACAGAGGGAGTGATAAGAGAAGGATGTTTGATTATATTTTTTCAATAAATAAATTAAATAATACATTAAAGCTGCAGTCCACAGTTGTTCATCTTTGTCGCCATCTCTGTTCGAAATCTGCTATTGCCGTTATTCGCAGAATTATCAACTTTACGTGAGTTGTGTCTCGGCCTGACACAGCACGGATGAATCCAATGTTTTGAGGAGAGTGTGCGGCTGTCAGTCGTCACGCTGGTGTGGATACTAGCAATCCCAATCACAGATTATACTTTTTTGGAAGTATGACCAATTTAATCATTTTCACTGGAAAATGACATTTGAACAAGAAGTAACATCCACTTTTGTTCTGGTTCTGACAATGCATTAAATCGCGCTGATTAAATCCAACAATCACTTATCATATCATGTCAAACCGTGCAAATTATACTTTGTTCTCAAATTGTTAATGTTAAAACATCAGCATTGCGTGATTACATGTATTGTCCTTCCGATATGTATCCTTGTTTTCGCATGGGTCCGGTTGCAGTCTCTTTTTTTCCTGTAGCCACTCCAAAGTCTTTTGCATTTTACAATGGGTTAATCTCTAGTTATTGTCACAAGTGAATGTTGTTTGAACCTTTCTGGATCCGGCATCAAATTATTAAGTTAAATTATATCAAGTGCTGTGAGAAAGGCTATAAATCTCCACCTCCAGCATTCTCACACGCAATATAGCCACAAATGACATAGTTGTACTAACACAAAGACATGCTCGAAGTCTCCCGCGGAAATCCACTAGTACCACTGGAATTAAAAACATAATAACAAGTTTACCGCTTTGAATTGAGCTATGGCAAGCAGATCGTTTTGAATTTTTAAATTAGCAATCTCAATATGATTCTTCCACATTATCTTGCTATTAATGGATCTAAATTATTGAATAAAAATGACATGTACTCTCCATATAAAACTTCATATTATCAAGTAAAAATATGCATATCGCTGTTATCAACAGCCACAAAGGCTTTGCATTTTCATCTGTAGGCCTACTAATTCTCCAAATCCTTTTACCCATGACAAAATGTCCTGAGTACAATTGGATAGAACGACCACAGTGGTTATGATATAACAAGATTTACTCTCCTCCATCACCACTTTAGGGCACAGAGAGCACTGTACACTGATTACAGACAAATTTAATAACACTATCAATGCAGAGGCCTAGGTACTTTAGGTTACTTAGAGTAACACTAAAATACACAAATCAACAGGTAAGGTTAATTAAAATCACCAAATAACATTCAAATTGCATCATATAGTTGCAGTTATTTGTTTTGATAGTCGTCACCACGGGCTAAACATTCTCATATTGCCGCTAATTCATTATGTTTGACCTGTAAACAGTAAGTCCAACTCACAAAAATAATATTTGTAAAAAAATAAAGCCTCAGTCTGGTCCAGATATCACAGACTGTTATATAACAGCTTAGCTTGGCACACAGAGGTGTTTGCCATTTTATTCACAAGTACGAGCCTGAACATTTAACTTTATCGCAGCCGCTTAAACTGTCTGTCTGTTATGAATATAGATGGGTGAAGTTTATGGTCATCCATATAAGCTTTCATAACCAACTCCTCAGTTAAACGTAACGAATATTTAGCTAACAAGTGCTGGATGCTAGCAAACTGAACCTGGTCGGCAAAATATGAAAACGTAGCGTAAAATTTTAACCAAAAAACACATTTTCTTCTCTCGAAACTGTGTCAAACGAGATATGACACTGAAAAGCAACAATGCAAAGCAAAAGTGGCTTTAGCAAGCTAGCCAACTAACGGCGCGCTTACTTCAGTGTAATTAAAATTAGATGGTTTAACTGACAAATGAAACGTCATAAACGGGTGACAGAAGTACTCAACGCATTAACAATTTAAGCAGTGTTAGAAAAGCCTGTTAAAATGAGAATACCGGCTGGCTTTCGCTGGTTAGCAGCGTTAACGTTAGCCGCACAGTTCTTGGTTGTATATGGATGTACAGTAACTGGGGGGAACAAGCGAGCTGTCTAACATTAGAGACAATTTAACGTTACTTTCTGAACGTTCAGAATGCCTATCATCTAGGTAGGTAACGTTAGCTCACTATATTTTAAACACAGCCTACAGTGTGTAACGTTACCTCGGTATAGTGATGCATTTGGTGTTGATATTCTGGGTGGTGATGGCCTTCTCCAACTCCTCCAGCTGTCCTGTCTTCTTCAACTTCTTCACCAGACTCTTCACTGCCTTCTCACACCATTTCTCCTCCTGTCCGTTCTGCTCGCCCTTCTTCCAGCCCAGAAGTCTCTTTACAATCGGTGGCGTGAAAGGCAGTATAGACATCTTTAGTAACTTAAAACAACAGCTCTAAATATATTCCTTTCCAGGGGACTACAAGTCTCTATGCTTTTAAAGACGTGGCGTCGATGGACCTGTTAAATGGCCTGATCAAAACGAACAGAAAGGTTTGTTTATGCCCATTAGAGTCACTTTGCCGGATAATGAGAGATGTTCAGCCTCTCATGTCTGTGAAAAGTGAACAGCACACACATGAAATCCGGCGAGACGCAGCGCTGTCTGGACCCGCCCCTCCTCCTCCTCTTTACTTTAGTGAGAAATAATAAATAAAAAACATTAAAATATTAGGAAAAATATGATATAATACATATTGTGTACAAATTATTTCTAAATTATATTAGGTTGTATTACATTAAATTATTGTATATTAGTCAGTATTAACCCTATGGTATTAACATATTAAGAGTATTTGCACTCTTAGTGTAATTATATAGAGTAATTATATAGGCTAATTATCTTTTAGAAATATGGAAATAAAAACATTCATGTCAAAAACCCATATCCCATGTGCTTAACACATTTATTTATATAAGGCAAACTGAGATACATTTTGTGCCAGCTTTAAAATGAAAATTTTTATATTAAATTATGCGCAACCCTAGTATTTTGGAAATGAATGAACACTATATTCTATTATATTGTATTGCATTATATTTAGTGGTGTAAAATCAATTAATCACAACTATAACATATAAATTTGTTTTTACATAATATGTGTGTGTTTATATATAGCCTGTATACTGTGTACTTTATATATTTCTGTGCACATACTGTATATACACACATTTAGACAAATTTATATAAAACATTTTTTTTTGGTTATACATTTACTTTTATTAAGCAATAAGCCTCATATTTAATGCAATTTAAAAAAAATATATATTTTTTTTATATTAAATTATGCACAGCCCTAGTATTTTGGAAATGAATGAACACTATATTCTATTATATTGTATTGAATTATATTTAATGGTGTAAAATCAATTAATCACACAGTTTTTACATAATATGTGTGTGTTTATATATAGCCTGTATACTGTGTACTTTATATATTCCTGTGCACATACTGTATATACACACATTTAGACAAATTTATATAAAACATTTTTTTTTTTGGTTATGCATTTACTTTTATTAAGCAATATGCCTCATATTTAATGCAATTTAATTCAATTCCATAAATATGCTATTTTAGGTTGTAACACAAGTCAAACTGATGGAATTAGTGGATGCTGGGAAAAAATACATAATTTTTTGAGACATCATTATTTGGGCCTGAAGCTTTGGTTTGAGCTGTGTACAATGGTTCTGGACTCCAGACGAGGGTGGGAGGGAAGAGCAGTCCTGCATACATATTCAGGCCTGTTGCAGCTTGCCCTCTGCTAGCACATACTGGGAATGTCCCGAATCAGTTCACGTTCATTCAAGAGGAAGGCTGTCAATTCAGGCCAGCTGGAGGGAGTACAAGGGCTTTGATTCCATGAAAATCCAACTCTGTCTGACACTGTCCTCTGTGATACATTAATCAAGACACTTTAAAGATCACATATGTTTGAATGACTCAATTGGCCAAAACGGATAACAAAAATATGACCAATTTTATCACAATCACTACTTAAATAACACCTGTTCTAAATAAATCAAATAACTTTAACTGAGAATCCTATAATTCTTTCAATGTTCTTTCAGTAGTTTAAATATTAAGCAAGACCAAATTCCCTGAAAACACTGCCTTATCACCTAGTGAAACAAAAACAAGCTATTTTTTTAAAGCCATGTCCAATGAGATAAACGTTCAATCTAGCATAGTAAAGAGAAATGGCATGTTGGTTGCCCCAGCATGTGTGAAGTGTCGACACATTCCCTGTTTTACAACCCACAATGTAAGGTCCTAAAATAGAGGACACCTCTCATTCTAAGCCTTTGATCCCCCCAATAAAAGCGATTTCATTTCACCTTCAATGCATCCTGTGGAAATTGTTAAGGTGACTGGGGTATGGGTATTTTGATCTGTTTGTGGGCTGTTATTCATACTGGATACCATCCCCTCCTCCTGCACTTATGATATAAATAACTCTACCCCAGAGGCCCAAACTGATAGTCCCCCTTTTCCTTTTATCTATTTTTATCTTGCCATCAATGGACACCATGTAATAATTTCATGTTTGGGCTCTGGCACGATATCATACCTCCTCAATCAGGTCTAAAGAGAAACTCTGAAGTCAATTAAAAAGTATATCCACTAATCTACAAGATGTAAACAATTTGATTGGTAATAAGATATTAGTGTGGGGGAAAAAATCCCTTTCTAACTTTTTTTTATGCAAAGTTGTATCCAGTACAGCTTCAACAGTGTAACACATACAACACAAAACGACCATAAGTGAACCTCAGCTCAAAGAATATACAAGTTTTAAAGGGGTGATGAACTAAGAAATCAAATTTCCCTTGAGCTTTTGACATCTAAGAGGTCATCATATTATAAGAATATCCTGTAAGTTTCAGAACTGAAAACATCTTTGTTAGTTCAATAAAAGCTTTTATTGACACCAGGCTCAGCAAACGACTCGTTTTTCAAAGTGGGGAACTATGACGTCAAAGAGGATAAAACAAGAATAAATAACATAGATGCCTGCCTCGTAATGACAAACTGGATCGAGCTACTGAGTAATACAAAATATTGTGCAGTGCCTGGTTGTGGAAGAAGACAGTCACTACATAAGCTTCCTCTGGATTCCAATAGGACTTAATGGTTAAACTTTATTTTTAATGACGTTCCAGCTGATGAGGTAAAACCGATTGCAGACCGATTAAGAGTAAAGAACGGGGCTCTGACGTCCATATTGGATCTGACAGGAATGGTGCAACACACGGACTCTGGGTCGAACATGTATGGGCGAATCATTCCGGTTGCTATTTTACAACATTGGACGTTTCAAAACAATTTCCCCAAGTGCATCGACGGGTGAGTTGAAACTCATTATAATATGCAAAACTGTTATCCACTCACAGCAGTGGGCGTTTACTTCCAAGTCTTCAGTGCGAGACGCCCATAAAAACCGAGTGTTTTCAGCTAGACTCAAAACTAGGGTAGCCTACAAAATAGCCTATTACTTATTCATTTTGATGTTTTTGAATGCAAAAACCAAGCGAACGTCATTAGTTGACCTCAGACAACAATATAATAAAATTTAAAAAGCCAGTTCATGACCCCTTAATAGAAGATTCATTATTTGTATATGTGCTGCAACAACATTTCTGCTTCTAATCCTCCAAAAATGATCCACCATTACCTACATTGTAAGTACCGTAAATTCAATTTTGGGCGTTTTTAAAGAAAACAAGTGATGAATAATTTTTTTGTTGGTGGTAATCAGCATTATACCACAAATGCTGTCGACTGAGCAAACCTGGTGTCATGATTCATAGATATCTATATAAAGGCTAGATATCTCGTCGCACGCTGCTGGCCAATGGAGGTCGACGTCTGCACCTGGCGGCCATCTTGTCACAGGCAGCTCGCTCACTCGTTACATTGTGTTAATGGTACATGTACTATTAAAAGAACCATAACTTGCTCAATTTTCTACCGATTTTCGAACGTTTTGGTTTGTTATAATCGTCAAGAGATGTAGCTATGACACAGCATACTTATGAATAGTAAATGTATAAATAATCATCCAGATAATTATAGCCACGTTAATAACTTTTTGTAAGAAACCAAACCGTTTGTAAATCCGTCAAGATTTCAATGAGATAAGAGTATTTGTGTTCGTGTTGACCACTCATCTTACATCAGCTTACCTGTGACAATATGGCCGCCGAGTGATCACGATAGAAACTCTGCTGTAACACATCTAGCCTTTATATAGATATCTATGTCATGATTACTGTCTTGTTGTAGACTCTTATTTTGAAGTATAGTTTTATTTCTATGTTCTGACTTCCTGTGTTTAGTTCTTGTTTCCATTGTTTCATTACCTGCCTTATTAGTTTAGTTACCCTTGTATCACCTTCACCTGTTCCTTGTTAGCCCTTGTTATCTTGTGTTTGTTTTCCTGTCAGCCATCCTTGTGAGTTGTCCAAACCAAGTGAACCGAGCTACAATATGAACACACACTCTCCTGGTCCACCAGCGTTCACATTACCATTTTAACACTGAACCTAAAGGTAGAGGGATATGTTCACAACCTGATTGGTCATGATTGTCCGCTTGTTTGGTGCGCACCAGAGTTCGGATGGCACTTATTCAAATGAACCGCACTAACAGAGGAATTGCACCAGGGTCCATTTTACTCAAACCAAACGTGCCAAGTGTGAGCAAACCAGAACTTGATAATTACAGAGATCCGCTAACTTTGGAATGGTGTGATTTTATTGCTTTTTATTGATATTTATTGATCTAAAAAAACTCCAACATCAAGTTCATGTAATTTTGGGGAGGGTGAGGAGGAGGCAGCGTGTGCTGCCATGTGCCGTCTGCTTCAGCCCGCACAAGCCCAGCACCTGTTTCCACCCCAGGGACTTCACTGGGACAGCTGGTACAGAGTGTGGACAGAGTGTCAGTGTGTGCGAGTTGGGGCAGATGGGCTGAGGCTGAGCAGGATGGGAGAACGGCAGTTTCAGGTCCACGGCCAGAGTAAAAGATAGCTGTGGACAAAAGGCAGAGTGGATGGCCGAATGAGTAATGACCGCAGACAATCCGATGGATAACAATGGTATTGTGCGGGACTCCACACTAGGTATATATGGGAAGCAGTTCGGATTTGAGGGGGAGTGGGAGGATCAGCTGGACTTTACACAATGGTGTGAATAGGAGGGGGCAAAGGATTATGGGGCTTTTGTGCAACCACAATAAAACTTAATAACACTGATGGAAACCTAAAAGTGATTGTGTGCTTTACTGCAAACGATTAGATTAGAGTGCGTGTGTGTGATTGACATCAATAGATATATTTATATATCAATTAGTAGAAAATTGAGTTTAAAATATATCAAGGAAATGTGTACCTGTGAAAATGTGAAAAATACTGATATACAGGTTTTAATTATACAAATTCTGGATGGGTAAATAGGGCGCCACCCAGAGACTTATAACAGACCATATGCATCAGTTGCACCAAACTAAATCTGGGGTAGCATCAGTTTTGTCTGAGCTGTTCCTCACCCACACCCCCATCACACATCATTGTCCTCTGACCCCATAATAAAACCCCTCAGAAACACTCCTCCATACTCTGCCCACCTAATAATCTGTAATCCCAAATACCTGTATATTTAGGCTACTTAATTCCTCTCAGACTCAGATAAAGACTAAGCTTTCTGCTGTCTGACTTTGCATCAACTAGCAATATAACCCAATGGTAGCTTGATGTTAATCAGTTAATTAATTTTATTTAAAAAAAAATCTTTCATTGCAACACCGTTGATTAGTGACAGCATCATATGTTCCATTTACAGTAATACATGATATTTGCTTAATGTGAATAATTAAAAGCACTGAATATGTTATATACTTTGCAAACTTATACAAATATATCATAAATAAAGATATTAAGAGCTAGAAACTCTAAGGACTAAAACTCCATTAATGTGAGTCATGTTGTTGCATAGGATGTTGACGAAGAGCTAACTATAAAAAATAGCGATATGTCTCCACCTAGTGGCCGATTAAAACATTGCAATATTTTCTCATGTTATACTGTATATTAAACATAGATATTTAGAAAAAAATATTACATTTATTTTTTCAACAAGAAAATAAGCCTAATATTTTAATTCCCTGAATGAGAATCGTGTCATTAAAATTCTAGATTTTTTTATAAATTGTTATTTAAATATATAGTGTTTTTATAATGTAAATATTTAATTTACATACTGATCAAAAGTCTGGAGTAAGTAACCTACATCTTTTTTTAAGAAATCAAAAGAAAAAAAACCTTGCATCTTTCATTTAGCAAGGAAGCATTCTTTTTATCAAAGAATTTTAACAGTTTTCACAAAAATATTAATATTAACTGTTTTCAACATTGATAATAATAACAAAGCAACAAACCATAATATTAGAATAATTTCTGAATTAAAAAAAATCTGCTTTGGCATCACAGGAATAAATACAAATTTTAAATAGATTTAAAAAAAATGTATTATAAATTTGTTATAATTACAAATTTCTTACAAAATATTATATTTTTACTGATTTTTTGATTAAATAAATACAGCCTTGGTGAGCATAAGAGACTTTCTTCAAAAACATTTTTAAAATGCTAACAAAATTGATAAAATGATCATTATTAATTTGTATCACACAACATATAGGCCTGCATAAGCTGCATGTTTTACACAAAAATATTATGACTTGCTTATAACTGTGAGCGGATAGGCCGACTCATCTCATAAACCTACTAAACTGCATTCTTCATACAATAAACAGATATGAACCTACTTTAATAAGCGTTCACATTCAATGAAACGGAACGGAGCGGTTTGTGTGAGAAAACAAACAGTATTTATATACGTTACCTCTTGTTACCACAGCCAACAAGACAGGCGCGGGCGCTTGTGTGGCTATGGGAACAAGGTAAAAAGCGATATAAATACTGTTAGTTTTCTCACACAAACTCGCTCAGTTTAGTGTCTTAGGCCATCAATGTGTACTTACATTTACGAGTCATTAAATCATCTTTAATTTGGACTTCTCTGTGCATGCTCTTTGACGTGGTGACCATAGACCTCCATTATATGACTGATAGACGTGAACGGTTTGACCTAAAAATATCAAAATTGAAACTACCACGGAAACACAGACACCTACATCTTGGATGCCCTTGAGGTAAGCTAAAACATACCAAAAAAATTCTTTCAAAGTGAACTATCCCTTTAATAGAGATACCCGTGATCTAGGCCTACTTTCACACAGTGTTTGTAAAGCTCAAGTGCTGAACCGCATTTAATTCATGAGCCAGCATGTCTCTCTCTAGGGACATTTTAAACTTAACACCACTATTCAGATGTTAATTGTCAATGATCATGCCTATCCATCTCCAGTACAGGCCCTTTCACACTGTAATATCCCAGGAGGAGTTCGGAAGGATAGGAATCGTGTTAATGCGTGCATCAGCTTACGCTTTATGGTAAATGAGCACATGATGTGCGTTTACCTTCAGGCAAGACAAGACAAGTGACTTATGGGCGTCAATGACATTTAACATCGCTGAGCCATCGAAAAACACCAAACACTGTGATGCAATAACATGCTGACACACACACACACACATAGATATATGCAAAATTACCCAACTAACCTAATCATTGTGAAATTACTTTGAGTGCAATCAACCCCACCTCATCCCCTATCGCCCCATGCTAGGAGCCACAGTTTCCATATGCATGAAATTGCCAATGTTAAAGTGGGTTATGAAATGGGGGTAATGCTGTGGATAATTCCACAGCACACCCAGTAATGCTTTTTTCCATTAAATTAGGGCCTGTCTCCTTACTGAAGTGGCTGTGCCTTACAGCAAGACGCTTGTAAATTGCCATTTGCGGATAATTAAGCATTCCTCATGAACATTAAAACATGCTTATTTTGGAGGGGCAGTGGCTGGGGACGTCTCCTCGTGTGGTGACTAATGTCTCTGTGGTGTGAACGGCAGAGCTTCTTCATGGCTCATAGTTGCCGGAGGGCTGTAATAACAATTTTCCCCCTAAAACAACACGGATGGTGTAATTGTGTGTCCTGCGTTTGACTAACTATTCGATTATTGGCAAAGGCATGCCTGTCACCGCAGGTTTGGATTTGACTCTAAACGGCACAGCAAAATCATTTTGCTTTGAGATAAATTCCGGAAACAACACGTTTCTAAATGGTAATGTCGGTGCAAATGCAAAACGAAACATTATAGATATAGTGTTAAACAATCCCTTAAGCCATCACTACACTTTTACCCTCTCGTTTTATATCTTTTTTTCTGCCTCACTGGCTTGGAGAGGTATTCGAATGCAGCAGTGCATCAATAATCGTTATTTTCAAAAAACAAAATTAATTGATATGTAAATTGCTCAGCCACAATAAGACATTATAGCAGTTGATTACTATACAAAAGAGCCACGAATGCATTGCTCCCCTAATCTGATTGATTTCGAAAGCTTCAGGCAATGCAATAAAAATACTATGGCAATAAAAAGACCAATACTATTTTATGGTTTAATAAACACAATGGACGTAAATTGCGTCCTATTGCATATTGAAATGGGGTTTGGTGTCTATAAAGTATACCAGACTAATGATAGCTTGCTCTGCTGGTAGTAGTGACGGGTTTAATCTAGTCTCTGAATCAATAATATCTCCTCTTTGCTTAACTGAGGAGTTATTTACAAAGCGAGCAGCTTTGAAAATATAGATTTTCTAAGCTTATTTAATTTTTACATCCACTTTCTTCTTTTAATGCTGCCCGAGGAGTACATTAATTGACTTTTTATGAGCGCATTTGTTCCTCTTCCCCGCTGAAAGCGAGGGCGATGACCTTTCGATGCTCTGCCCACCACTGTTATCTTCTTTACGCTGCTTTATGGGCGGTTTGCTGTTGCCTTCATCTCCCTCCTCTGGCAGAGCAATGAGCAGTCAGTGGTATTTCCTGACATGATATGTGCCTGCGAGCGTGTAGTTACACGAGAGCCTGTGTGTGTGAGAGCATGTGTGTTTGCATGTAGGCCGGGTCATAGGTTGAACTACGGTGCCCGGAGGAAAGCAGCTCGAGGTTGAGAGCACTTGCAACTCTGCTGTTTATTTTAGCAAGAGACCTGTAAAACTCGGCTGGTTTGGACAATGATGTATGTGGATTTAGCGATGAGGCGTTAGATTTTGCGACAGGGGGAGAAGTTTGGAAGGAGAAAGGGATTTTTCTCCTTATTCTTTCATTCTCCACTTCTAACTGATTTCCTGTTTGTTAGATTTTGCATGAACGTTAGAACGAGCTTGTGTGTGAGCTTGTTCTGTCTCATTACACACAGACTGCATAGCTGTGATGGCTGTATGCTCTCGTTCCATATGTAAACCATTTTCCCCTTCCCAAAAGCCTGGCCTCATTAGCGCAGCCTTTATGACACGGCTCTACCTAAATGCCACAGATTTTTCCATTCCCGTGCTCAGCCCGAATACACACTGGCAAACCAAAAACTCACAAAGCTTAGCAAGACAGAGACAAGAAATTCAAACACACATTGTGTAAGAACAACATGAACGGTCAATATCACTTCACACTGTCAGTGTATACATATATTTTGTAGTCTATATTCTATAAATAAACATTAACATTATATATGCACACACACTGCCGTTCAAAAGTTTGGGGTCTGTAAAGCCCAGAAGTTACACACCAAGCCGACGGTCAGGCCGTCGGGCAGTTTTGTGCGTCGGCCAACTAAGTTTCCTCGGTGTGTGTTCTGCAGGGTCCGTCGGCTAAAAATATTCCTCGTCAGCTTTTTTTCGCCCGATTCGAACATGTTGAATGGACGTCGAGGGAAAGCGAGAACTCTGATTGGCTCTTTAGCTAGTGAAAGAGTCAGTGAACGATAATAAAAGCAAAACACTAGCCTACAGCAAGCAAAGAAGTCAAAACGGTAAAGATAGAAGGTTGCTCTTATGTTACGTCATCTTACCTTGGCGTTCCTTGGCAAATATTTCAATATTATTTGAAATATTAATGTATCTGCAGCCGGCAGCGTCTTTTTTGCGATTATTCTTTGATGAATACAAATTTCAAAAGAACTGCATTTATTTGAAATATAAATCTTTTGCAACATTATAAATGTCTTTACTGCCACTCCCGGTCTACTTAATGTGTATTAACCCTTGTGCATCAATTAAAAAAAGTTACACATAGGTAAAAAGAGGACAAAAATGTCCATGTCAAAAAACTCATAAAAATGTGACCCTTCGGCGCACAGACTTGGTTTGGTATCATTTTAAAGAAGACCATTTGCAGATTATTGCTGAAGTAAAATAAATAATAATAATAAGTAAAAAAAAATTATATAGGTATAAGTTTATGAAAATTATTTATAAAAAATATTTTACATAAAACATATATTTTATAAATCAGGTTGAACTCACACCTGCAATAAAATCAAAGCCATAAATGTAAATAGGTTGTGTTCCAAATTTGAGGATGATATCTCAAAAAATGAGCTTTCGGTAACAGTTTGTTTGGGCATAGTAACATATTTCCCCCATTGGGTGCCAGCAAAACCCCACTGGTGCTCACAGTGATTGGACTTGTTATTTGCAGTTTTTCTCTCTCAGTATTACAAACACACACATGCGCGCGAACACACACACACACACACACACACACATATTTTTTTAGAACACACATACTAACCACACTCTGACATCCATAACACAGCCACACAAATATTGCTGCATAATTTATCCAGTTGGCTCTATAATATGCTGAAGCAGAAAACAGGAATAAAGCGATATTTTTTGTTTTATAGGTCAAACTTAAAAAAATTGCACCATCTGATAAAAAATAGTAAAAATACAATTTTGAAGCCTTGCCATCAGAATGAAAGCCTCTTAACAAAGATTGCATAATTTTATAGTTATCTGTACCGGGGATTAAAAATGGCAGTTTTTTAATGGGTTTCAATTGGGACATTTTTGTCCAAAAGGTGCATTTTTTGTACCTAATGCAAAAAATATTTTTGTAAGAAAATGACGGTGAAATAGTAAAATTCCAATAAAAATACACACCTGTGCCAATTTTTTGCACAGGCAAAGTGATTAAAAAAAAAAAAACTGAAAAGGACAAAAATGTCCATAAGGATGCACAAGGGTTAAGTATTAATTCCTTAAAAAATAGTGGAATGCACCCAGTAGAAATGGTTCTGCAAGGAAAAGAAGTCTACATGAACTGTGCTAAACCACCAGAAGATGGGGATAAAATCTCCTTTTAAAGCAGGATCGATGCACACAATTTCTACAAATGTGCCTTCAAAAGAGGGAGCTATGGTACTCTGGTAACATGTCGGTAACGAAACGTCCCCAATACATGTTTGCCACTGACTATATGACAAACAAGACAGAGTGCCACCTCAGCACTCGTCACTATTCTGATTTTCTAGATCTCTTTTTATCTTTAAAATCAAAAATCACTTGTGTTCTAGATTAACACATACACTTAATGTACATATGCATCCCTTTTCAAAACTGTATGATGGTTCAAAAACCCACAAATAAGCAATTGAGACCCATAGACTGCTAAGAGAACAAAGGAAAGAGTGAGAGAAAAATACAAATCTCTGGTTTAAGCATTCCACTAGTATCTTTTAAACAAGGAGATGGCATTTCAGCGCTTGTTTTCCTCTCTGAGAGTACGACTAGACCATTTTGAGAGACTTATCCGCTTTCTTCCTCCAACCGCCCTTGAACTCCACACATATGTTTCTGATAGACCTTAGCACTCCACAGCACTCCTACTCAGCCGCTCATTCAGAAAGAAATGGGGGAGAGGGAGAGGAAAGAGGGGAGGTGAAAAAAGTTTCCACTGAAACACTAAACAGTTTATTTTCTCTCTGCCGTTCTCTGGGGCATGCTTTAAAGACTGCTCAATCACACGCTGATGTGCTCTCTCGGTCACACCGAGAAACAAACCAATGATTTAACTCTCCTCAAGGTCTCTCCATTCACATTTTGTTCCTCTCCTTCATCTTATTTTCAATTTTGCAGCTGAGCTCGGGAACAGTCTGCAGTGCAAATTATTATTAATTTAAATGACAGCAGCACATTTTATACATGCATTTATGCATTGTAGCACAAAGAAATATGAGAACTGTCCATAAATGTGGACACATTTAAAGTTCAAAAGCTTTAAACTACACTGAGTACAGATATATAGTAATTTATTTATTAATTTATTTTAATAATGAATAAGTATGCAAACGTTTCACTGGCAAGTGTATTTATAATAAAACTTGAAAGTGTACAGCAAGATCACATATTTTATCAATGTTTTATGTTCATGCAGTCAGAGAAGCTGAATGCTTTCACACATGTGCCAGAAGCTGCAGCACTGGCATGCTTACGCCACACACGCCAACAGCGCTTGTATCTTATACACAAAGTAATTCTTCATGCTTAATTTCCCTTTATCGTCTATAAATCACTGCAAGACCTGTGCAGACAGATAGGGAAGTGTAAACACCTGTTGTGGTGTATGTCAGAATTCAAACAGGCAGGAGAGGTGCACGTGTGTGAGCCGGGGAAGGTAGGGCACGATAGGTTAAAAGGGGGGTGTGGGCGGCAGATGGGTCAAATTAAAACCAGCCGAGACATCTTTGCTAGCAGGCTCAGCTGGAATAACTCTCTCTTAAAAAGTTACTCTTTCTATCCTGAGTGTGAGCAGATTTGCCTGCATGTCCCAAAAGCCAGGAGGGCAAATCCTGTCGACCTTGCTCAACTCCTTAACTGCGGAGGAGCCATGCTGATTTTACTGACATCTATGGAGAAAGAAATACACTGACTTATTCTTGACTATCAGCACTTCAGTTGATCACTCAGTGGGTATTATGTGCCTCCCTCCTGAATAATACATCAATTATGTCACTGGAGTTCTGTACGTTTCAATAGCTTGTCTCTTATGGCTCAGATTACCGGTAAACATTATTTTGGTCTAAAAAGAAGTTTGAATAAGTGCTTTTATGCAATTTCATGGCAATTGGCTTGGTTTCACAAATGTTCACGTCCTGGTTCTATAATAACATTTTGGGATCATCCTGCAGATTCATTTTGCAATTGATAATGTTGACATAAACGCATAAATCCAAGTCTGAGGACGTGACGCTACGATGGAAACATTGTAATTACGGTTATGGCATGGTGTGAACGCAGCATAAGCACAAATAAATAGATAAATGTATATATATATATATATATATATATATATATATATATATATATATATATATATAGTAGATTGCCATAGCTCACAATATTACCACTGTATAGTAAATTACATGTTGGTTTAATTATTTTAATTTCTGTGATAAATATAATATTATAAATAATGTTATCTCTTATAGCTCAGATTACGGTAAACATTATTTTGGTCTAAAAAGAAGTTTGAATAAGTGCTTTTATGCAATTTCATGACAATTGGCTGGCTTTCACAAATGTTCACGTCCTGGTTATATAATAACATTTTGTGATCATCCTGCAGATTCATTTTGGCATTGATAATGTTGACATAAATGCATAAATCCAGTATGAGGATGTGAAGCTATGATGTAAACATCGTAATTACAGTTATGACATGGCGTGCCATGAACGCAGCATAAGCACAAATAGATAAATGTATATATACATACATTGACAAACTATTGACAAATTTATCACAGAAATCAAAATAATTAAACCAACAGTTTGCTATACAGTGGTAATATTGTGAGCTATGGCAATCTACTACATTTGGTATAGAGGCAGTTTTGAAGAGACTTTTAACAGACCGATCTGTTGAACACATATCACCTACATATGTAGAAAGATGTGACCGATTTCAGGACAGAATTTTCATTATTATTATTATTATTATTAAAAGAAAACACTACCAGTTCCTTATGAAATTTATTTAAAAGTATATTTTTCCCTTTTCATTATAATTTCCAGCATAAAAATACCAGTAACAGGCTACAACACGGGGAAAGCAGACAGCTTCATGTTTCACTTGAGGAGCATAAATGTCTTCATAAATACGAGAGAATGCCTAAGACTGGGGTTATTGTCACTAAAAAATAAAGAAACAGTGTTGTTTTATAAATATCTCTGTCAGATTAAATGAGAGAGATTTTAAGGACATGTTGACGCTGCTTGATCATTCACTAGTCCCACTGCTGTCCCACTGCTCAATGATCATCAAAACATAATAAATCCAACATTTCAAATATGCTAAATGCAAAGCTGTTTATGTCATTGTGTATTAGTATGTGTGTGTGTTTGTGGGTGTGTATGTCTATGTTATGGCCCGCAGGCTGGTTTAGCTGACCTCAGTGAAAGCGAGCCTCATGACAGAAGGTCTGGCATTGTCTCTGTGCCCAGGCTGCTGTGGAGCCAGCCGGTCTGCCGGCCGCCAGCTTTGCTTGCTTATAACTGCTGAGAACATCCGATCCCCTTGGGGAGGCCAGAGAGAGAGAGAGAGAGAGGACTCTATAGCACTCTACATTCTTTCTTCAGCCATTATCTCTTCTGTTTAGAAAAGCAACATATATTATCCATGCACAGTGACAGCCATTTATGTGTTTATGTGTGTAATTATTTAAATAGAAGTGGAGAGAAAATCTCTATTATTAAAAAAAAATTATAGAGAAAATATTTTACTCTTTGTCATTACTTACACTTACACACAAGCCACACAAGACTATATATATATATATATACTGGTATATATATAGTCAAACCAAAAATTATTCAGACACTGCACACTATGTATCATTTTTTATATTTTTTTTATAGTAGGTGTAGGACACTATTGTTCATTCATGTAAGTTAGGATAGCAAGGTGTCTGAATAAATTTTAGGTTTGACTGTATGTATGTATATATGATAACAGATCCTAATTAACCCGCTCCAAATATGATTCGAACCATGGTCACCGGCGTGGGAGAGGGCGCTCTAACAAAGAGGCTAAAGACCGCAGCCTCTAGAGTGCCTTTTGAGATCAGGGGACTGAGGGGAGTGATATTTACATGTGCAGCTATGGCAGTTACACTCACCCGCCCTAAACCTCACTTCCATCCGGGTCACAGGCACCAAATGTAACCAGTTCTGCTAAACCCGCCCCAAACAGGATTCGAACCTCGATCTCCGGAGTGGGATGAGGAGAGTCTTACAAGGAGCCTGAAGACCACCGCCTCTAGCACTAGTCGCTATCAGAGCGCCTCTTGAGTCAGGGGAGTGAGGTTTATTTGCACAGCTCTAACTGGCCTATGACAGTTACACATACTAAAAGCTACCAAGACTCAGGTAGCTGTTATTTGATAGTAAATTTGACAGTTATAGGGGGCACCCTTGTGGCCTGACAGGAAAGGTAGAATGTATTGTACCGATACCGGTATCGAGGTATCAGCCTCGATACCACATTTTCTAAAGTCTCGTACTCGTTAAAAGTCCCCGATACCGGGGACCGATACCACGGTCTGAGAAATGGGTTAATCACAGGCGCCGAGTGCCCGCCCCAGGCCCCGGCTGCAGCTCAGGAGCGGGAGAAGGCGAGGCAAGGCGAGAACCTGTCAGCCGCGTGGACCAAGTCGGTACTAAAAAATGTAAACAGACGCGGTTTAATTTAACGTTAGCTACCTCACACACACACTGAAGCTCGAGTGACGCTCGTGCTGTTCTCCCGTCTCTGCTGCCTCACGATATGATGACATGATTCATGATTTCATCTCCGAGAGTCACTTCATGAGTAACGGTAGGTATTTTACCGTTTCATTTGAGAAAAACGATCGTCATATCATTTCTTTTACTAGGTGTTTCTCAATGTCAAGGATACTTCCCTTTGACATTGAGAAACGCCCAATGTCTATGTATCAGACACGCACAGAAACTCAAAGGTCTTCACGGCAACCCGTCAAAATAAAAGTTTGGTAAGAAATTGACAGAAATAATTATATTAGGCTACTGTACAATAGATTTAACTACGTCTCTATTAATCAAAATTGCTACTACTAATAATGTGTGCATAAGGTTGCTTTTTCTCTTGATTTTTTATAAGCAATATTTCTCAATATCATCAATATTTTCGTATAAACAGCATGTAGCCTTCAATGCTTTCATAAATGTACCATCATAAATAATAGTCATTGAATTGAATTTTTTTTATTTAACTATTTGAAAAAAAGAAAGAAAAAAAGATATATATATATATATATATATATATATATATATATATATATATATATAATGAAATAAAATATAATTAAATAAATTGGAAAAATAGTTAAAACTGATTTTAAATCATGTTTTTTTATTAAGTACTTAAGGTCTAGAATCTGGCAAGTACTGAAATGCAAGTACTCGTACTCGTACTCGTTTTTCCAAAAAAGTGGTATCGGTGCATCCCTAATGTATTGTAATTCAGTTGTAGTAAATCCACCTTAAAAAAAGGTTACAGTTTATTCACGTAGTTTGTTGTTAAAATGTTTTGCATGTGGTAAACATTCTAATTGAACATGTTCTAATTTGTTAAAGAGAGTATCTCAACCAACCCAGCATAACAATATCAGCTCAACCAATGGCGTGAGTTTGAGGAGGAGCAATCTTGTGTGTCTGAGCAATGCAAGATATCATGCCATTTCAGGATTTCTTTTTTTTTAGCGATTTCTCTTTCAGACAGTAGTGCCACGGAGATTACACATTACATTATATTGTCAGTGTGAATCTCATCTTTAGTTGGAGGGCTCTCTACAAGAGCCTTGTTCAGTTACGCTAAATCATCTATCACAGGACAGCCGAGTAGCCCCAACTCTGACAGAAACCAATGAGCCCTAATCGTGACCAGACGCACCTGTTAGAGCATGAAGCACTCCACACAGTTTTGCTACTCAGTGTGCAGTTGTCAGCAACTGAGGCGCTTCCAGGACAGTAAAGAGCACATCTTTCATCCAGCCCCATGCCTCATAAAAAAACCTTCTTAAACAGACCAACATGAATAAAAGTCTTAACAAAAAAGTGAAAGGGCATACAAAAAAATCCCATTCAAAATGGAAAAGTTTGTATTTGTAATTACATAATCTTTGGAAGAAGGTACCTTTTTTCAGCTGTATGTTCTAGAAATAGTAAGTGGACTCATTCCTGGAGTTAAGGTTGCTATACCGGGCAATGGAAAGTAAACATACGGAGAGATGAGAGACCTCTCACGATTTCTATGGGAAAAGACAACTGAAGTAGTGGCACTTCACTGAGTGCATGGAAAAGGCTTCGGCCAAGTGGAAAAGAGGGACACGTGTCTTTCAGTGCGAGACCTGAGAGGGGAGAATTTGGAAAGAGAGATGAGAAGGAAGTGGGAAGTACAAGGGAAAGAGAGACAACGTGACCTGACATGAACTCAGGCAAACGTGGATGATAAACAAGGCACCACAGCTTATTTCTGTGTCTATTTGTTTAGCATTTCTTTGTTTAGAGCACTATATATGGAAAAAGAAGTGCAGAGCTGTGGAAATGTTGTGCTGTTGAGTAAATGAGCAGTCGATGTTAATTTAGGAAGACGTATGGGAGACAAGAGTCCCTTGTGAAGTAGTTTGACTTTTAAAGGTGAGGGTTTTTCCATATCTATTTCATGCTTTTAATATTTGTAAACAGCCAGATCAGGAGAGAATATCAAATGAAATCTGTCATATGCTCGGAGCAGACCAGCAGGGTCTGTTCAGGGTAAGTCCTTATTGTAAGAACATGATTCCACTGCCAGACATGGCCCCAAACAGAGCCGCACATCTGGGGTATCAGCTGGCTAGCAGCCCCCAAAAACTCCTGCCTGCTTCCCCTTCATGCTCAGTCAGTTGTAATGCCTTTGGATCTATATCTCACAACAGAGGTCAGTACAGGGCTCAGTGACTGATGGCTACTATCCATATCAAAGCGAGTTTTAAAGCTCTTCCTTGCCAACAACACACGGCACTCAATCAAACCAAACTTACACTTGGGCTGGTTTATACTGTAGCTTTATTTCTATGAACCTATAATGTTACACAGATTTTTTGAGTCAACATGAAATCAACATTGAGTCTATTTACTGTCTAACTGCATGCTTCTGGTCCTATTCTAAACGATCCATCAATGAACAGTGTACAAAATTATTTTTCTTTATCGATTTTTAAGCAGAATGTAGTAAATTGTTCTAACTCCGAAACAATAGGAATCGACTTACAATAGGTTGAATGACACGTCTGCCATAGCCTGACGGAGTCTGTATCGTTTTTAATCGGACTTTTAAACTTGGGGTTCGGGCAGTACCTGGCGAACAAAGAGAACTACAAAATTCGACTGCTTTACGGCATATACGTCACTTCCACCACCACAACGGCTTATTTTTCCACCTGAGACCACTAACCTCCGTTTTGTTCTTCAATCATATTTAAAATATATTCAAAAAATTATAAAATATTTTCCTGATATTTCAGTGATTTAATCAAACTTATAGGGACATTAAAAACAAATCACCACCGGACATTTTGGCCAGTACTGTATTTGCAAACACCAGGTATTCCATCACACACCAGTTTTGAAGGCATCATAGATGATCTGTTGTAATAATCTGACCTCATTGGTCTCACTATTTGGCACCGTCCAATCAGGATTCGCAATATGGGTTCAGTAAGCATGTGCACCACAATTTGGAGCCTTTGTCCCATTTGGCACAATACAATCAGAATCACAATATGGCTTCAGTGAGTGTGCACTAACCTTTGCATTTGGAGCCTGTGTCCCAAATGAAACCAAGCCTTCGTGATCTTCCTCTAAGTCCACATGTTCGTGATGTTATGCAGCTTTGACTTGTGGGTAGAAGTTTGCCATGGCGCTCGCGGGCTGATTTTTAAAATTTCCCCCAATAGCCCAAGCATACATACAGGCCTATAGAATAGAGCATAGAACAAATTCATAAGGGGAAAAAACTGTAAATAATAAATTAGCTCCATTGCAGATTACATCCGAGTGAATGAAATGGAGAGGAAGTACGGAAGGGAAACTTAAACAGAAATGGGTTTCTAAATGGAACCCTAAGCCCTCGTGATCTTCCTCTGATTCCACACTTTAGTGACATAATGCTGCTTTGACTGTGGGGTAAAAGTTTGTCAAAGTAGAAACTTGCTGGCTTGGCAAAAGTGCGCATCAAGAGCGCATATCGTACACAAAGCACACTTCCGAAACCTAAAATGGCAAATGAGACACCCTATGGTCTAGTGGACTTAATGTCCATGCACATACGACAGCCATTGTAAGTTCACAAGACCGCAAGTTTACATGAAGTGTGCTATTTGGGACAGGCCATGGCTTTAGAAGTTTGAGATTTGCACTGTGAAGCACTTCAAAGCAGACTTGCTGTTGTCATCACTGTCTTCCATCAATGTTTTTGTCAGTGCTGATGAAAATAATTCATCTGCAACATTGAAAATGAGAAGCACCTTGAGCAATGGATTCAGCATACATTCTCTATGCTATCAGGGAGTTTATGAGGATATATGTCAACACTACAGTCATATTCCTTAGGCTACATTCAGGGTGATGAAACATGTCTTCTTTGTGAGCAACTCAACAAGTTTTTGGTCTCTTAAACATTAGTATTATAGATTGAATTCATGCAAGTCTTTTAAAGGTTAAATGTTTAGGCTACAACGCAAACAAAAATGATGATGTAACAGAGTTGAAGGTTCAACGTAATGGGGATGGAAGACGACAAGAGTCTCGTATACTTAAAAGTTGCGCACGAGCACCTTCACCATAGATAAATTACAGCACATTCAATAAAGCAATATTTCTCTGTAGAAATTCAGTCTATATGTAGGCTACAAGAGATCTCAGACCTTCTCTCTCCCCGTTCTCTCGCACCAACCGGCTTTTATACGGTCTCCCACGCGCCAATCACTGCAATCAGAAACAGGTGTTCACCATTTTGCACTTGACCTATTTACTTACCGCTCGGCTCCACCCCCATTCTCCCGCTACAGACCTTGCTAAACCACGCCCCCTCAATACAGATGAATAACCAACTAACACACATTAAGCAGGGCTTCAAGCAGAAAATTTGACAAGGACCAATAATGAAAAAAAATCCATTAAACATTATGTACAAAAATAATATTAAATAATATTATTAATAATATTAATAATATTTAGTTTCATTTCCATGGACTTTTAGTTTGTTTCTCTTCAGTTACCCATTTCCTTTGTTTTCCTGCAAGTCATTTGTCATAGACACTCATTCAATCATCACAACTGTTCATTATTTTGTCTTCACTGTGTATTTAAGTTCCTATTTGTGCATATTCAGTGTTCCGATGTTGTTGTTGTTTGGTTCTACACGCTGTTACGTTGCCTGCTCTTTATCTGTGGATTATTTTTTGCATCTTTATCATCATCGGACAAAGCATGACAAATACATCACAGTTCGGGTTCCATGTTTATGTCTTGACTTGAATTTCTAAAACTTGACTATTTCAAATAAGACATAACCGAAATTAACCGAGAAACCGAGAAAAAACGAGTTGGTTATGGAACAATTCACTGAATGAGCGAGTTTGATTCAACTAGTTGTGAATCTTTTGAAAAACTTCATCACGATTCAAATTCAGTATTCAGAAAAGTACGCAAAAAGTACATTAATGATGTATACTTCCAGTGAGATTACACATTCATGGATAATTTACGGTCCCATTATGCTATAGGAGAGGAGTTATGGTATAGTGTGATATTAGACACAACTAGGTCACATGAAAATAACAAGATGCTGAATGTATGTCCGGATTACATTCATACACATCAATACTCTATAGTAGTACAAAGTTTCTTAATGGCCGTGAAAGTACATACCTTTCAATTACCTACTCCGAGGGTATGCGATTTCAGATACAGCCATTGTTCTTCCAATTGGACATTTCTCGTGTTGTTTCGTTGGCACATATAATGAGATGATATCTGGTGAAATAACATTTGGAAGCACACAAAGGTTTCTCGATTACATTTAAAAGCTTTTTATAGCATTTGTGTCCATTTTAGTTGCAGTCTTGGTTCTGTATAACAATTATATACTATAATTTGAGACTTTTGTAAGGCTTTAGATGGAAAAGAAGATGCTGGGAAAGGAAGCTCCAGAAAAATTTTTTTTATTGGACTTTTAATGGACATTTGACTTCAGAGAGAAGACCAAAAGGCAAACAACTCTTGCTCTTTTTCTTAGAACCATGTTGAAATACGGCTGACGTGACATGAGATTGTACATTTTAATTACAGACAATAAATAATACAATGGAGGAGCAGCTACTCTGAACATGTTTTTTGGAAGGAAGGTAAACCTCTTCTTCTGTTCTCACCACACAGGTGCTGCATACCCCGAGGAGCTTGGAAGAAATAAGGATGTTGCTTTAGCTCCTTTTGTGTCTGTAGCACACAAAAACTTCCTTACACTGAGTTTTGTTTACGGTTGTGCAAAAGTACAAAACAACACAAACCACATCCTAGGGCAACGCCTGGCAGTTGAGCAGCTTTTTCCCTTTTCAGCAACACAGGTCTCACTTAATCAGTCAGTGCTAAAGTATGCTTTTCATCTCTAATATACCAGGGCACTTTTTAACCACTGTGAAAACCCTCCTCTCTTCATCCAAATGCCTTTGGGAGAGTACAGCTATTTTCATGCTGTAAGAAGTCATGATCTTGTAAATAACAAAGTGCTGGGATGGTTTAAGAAAAGGAGACCTTTGTTACCCACCTCTTGTCTGCCCCGACAAAGTGAAATTAAGTTATTCAGTTTCAAACCTGTGCCTGAACCAGACAGAGAGAAAATCTCTTTTGTGCTCCACAGAAGAACCTCTCTCCATCCTGGTCTCTCTTTTTTTTCCTCGCATCTCCCTTTCACGCAGAACAAGGGTTGACAAGCTCTTGTCGTCCCTGGCTGGTTCTAGAAAGATCCAACAAAAGCCCCCTTGTTCCTGACTTACTCCTGTCAGACAGTGCACTTTGATATTAAAAACTCTGGAGCGAGGGAAGGGAGAGTGGGGAGTGACGGAGGGAGTGAAAAGATGAAAAGGATGAAAACAAACTCCTACTGTCTCCTAAGCGGGTGTCTGTAGGTGTAACCCCATAATGGACTCACAAATATTTGTCCAGTCAAAACAAAATAAAAATGGCTCTTTGACATTTTATAAAGTGGGCTTAGTCATCTGCGACCTATATGTCTCCACGTAGCAAACACCTTCTGAAACCTGCAACACTGATGCCATTGACACATACAGTACCCACCGGGACTTCATCAGGTATCGCACCCTGACATCTACATGGTCGGCACTAAAATACCTCATACACTGCAGCAAAATGTAACATTGTAACTGTATAACTGAGGTGGCACAATATTCTGAAAGAAGCTAAGGCTAAATATAATAGTCTTAAAAAGTGTGCCATCTAAATGTGCTTATAGGGATAGTTCGTCCAAAATGAAAATCCTGTTTACTCCTGTTTACATTGTATGTCGTTTTAACCGTACGTTCACACCGCCGCGACTTGAGCGTCAAAGAAGCTCTGGCCGCTCTGTCAAGGACGCTTGTCAAAAAAGTATGGGAAAGCTTGTTGACGCTTTGGACGCTCTGAACGCTCTGACGTTGCAGGGAGAATAGAAGTGTCACAACATGAAATGTAATAAACAGAAAAAAACAAGCAATACATTGAAGAAACCTTTTTTAATGACAGCATTTTTATAACCGTTTTGGTCACATTTGGTCGGAAAAATAGTTAGCTATTATTATTATTATTGCAGACAAATCGGTGTCACCATGAACAAATTAATTGCATTCCCACTTTTAAACGAGCTTTCGTAAATATTTCAAATAAAAGTTGTGCTCATGCGGTCCCTATAAGCAAACTACGTCATATCACAAATGATATGAAACCAGTAGGAAACACAGCAGTGGCAATGATTAGCTTCTCTTCCATTTTCTCAGAGCTAATGTTCTGGTAGGAACGAAAGTTTACATTCATGTTTCTCCGGAATCAGCCAGCGTCAAGGACGTCTATATTCCGATTGGTTACTGGCGTTTTGCCGCTGTTTGCCACTGAACCGCGTCACAGCTCATTACCATAAAGTTGAGCTTCTTTCAATCGATTGACGCTCAAAACGCTAAAAACACCCAAAACGCGACGCTGATGGACTTGACGCTCCTTGCAGCTGAGAAAAACCAGCTTTCATTCGAAATGAATGACTTCCGGTCGCTTTGTAAGCTCGAAATCGCGGCGGTGTGAACGTACAGTAAAACTTTAAAGGAGCCGTATGCAAGATTGTGGCCAAAACTGGTACTGCAATCACTTTCAAATTAGTGTAGAGAAGATATTTTTAAAGGGATGGTTCAGAATTTTGGACATCGGGGCCTCATTTCCAAGTGAGCCTTAGTGTTATTAATCAGTGGAGACAGTTTTAAAAAATGTTCATCCTGTCGTCCCAGTTGCATGGTTCGCCTATGCTGGGCTAGCGCGAGTCAACGGTAACTTTTAGCATGCCATTAAAAACAGTTTTACCTACTCCACAGTACACCGAAAGCAAATCAATTACACCGAAAGCAAATCAATTATAATGCCAGACTATCATGTCTGTTGAGAGAATCATATTAGAAGTTTTACGGTATACACTTAGTTACACTATACTCTTAGTTACACTGTCACTCTACACAATTCTTTGAACTGTTACGTATTCTCATCTCCACTAACGTTGTCAGTGGCGATCTATCAGTTATGAAAGGGCTAGCTTCATTAGCTAGCTAGAGTAGTCTAACAAAATATATTACCTGAACATCTGCAGCTGTTGGTGTATCTGGAAAGACGGTTGAATGCATTCCTTCTCATAAACCTGTGACCGTTTCGATAATGGTTCTTTAAAGTCGTCTGGTCTAAAATGGTCACTGCAAATCCTCATTTTTTGGAGTCTCTGCCGGTGTCTCCTTGTCCAAACCTGCAGAAATAATCCAAAGTTGAATCTTTACCGGATCTTCAAAAGAACATTTGAGAAAACTTTGCGATGAACAATTATTAGGTTTGTTCTTTTCAATTGCGAAATGCGAGCCCGTTCTCATCCTTTATCGTCATATAGAACGCTATATGACAAAACGGCGCTATACTACGCTCATGGCACCCATTATCGTTAATATAACACGCAGAACCCAAGATGTAATAAATCCAATAAATCCTTTAGCGTAATATGAGACTACCCTACCCTACCCCACATCTAAACCTAACCATCACAGCGCGTGTTATTTTAACGATAACGGATGCCATGTGCGTAGTATAGCGCCGTTTTGTCAAATAACGTTCTATATGACGATAAAGGATGAGAATGCTTTAGAAATGCACACCGAATCACCATGTTTCCTTCGTTTACCTCAACAATTATTTCTAAGCTAGCTAGACGTCCCGACTGTCATGTGCTTCTGTTCTGTTTACTTTTTGACGCAGTAACATTAACTGGAGTGAAGTAAAATTTCACCGCTGCTGATAAACTAGTTACTGTAAATGTAATGCAATCATTGGATAGTTTGATTTCTAACATTATTCTCTCAACAGACACTTACATCGATAGTCTGGCATTATAATCGAATTGCTTTTGGTGTACTGTGGAGTTGGTAAAACTGTTTTTAATGGCATGCTGCAAAGATACCGTTGACTTGCGCTAGCCTTGCACTGGCGAACTATGCAAGTGGGACGACTGATCAGTTTACTTCTCCAAACTGGTTTGACACGACATGGGCTTCACATCAGGACAGTCATGTTATAGATGTTAGACTTCCTGTTGCACAGTTGACTGGTTGTGTGAACAGCAGAGAAGCGTGTTCAGGAAGACAGGCTGCACACTTTCCAAACAGCAGCAGCAAGTCTGAGCATGCAGGACTCTCAGGAAGAATGCAGAGGCCCGCTTGTCTCCCTCGCTCTTCTCAGGCGCCTGCTATTATTCTGACGCTGGAGTAGCCTCTGGGCAGTTATTACTGCATTTATATTAATAATCTTGCTTCATTTTGTTCGTACAAGCAGAAGAAAAAACACAGACATAAGGGGAATGCCGACAGCGACGAAATGTATGCAAACACAAGGAAAAAATGAATTCAAATAGACAAAAAGAAAAATACACAACACTCTTCAGACAGATTTGCTAATGTTATTTTAAAACCATATTAAATATTTTTATTTTTTTTTGCTAATGCCAAGTTAGCCTTCGGCATAGTTACGGTAAATCACAAATCAGAGATAAACTACCACTAAAAAAAGGGGTCAGTAAGATTTAAGGTCACATTAAGTTGATAAAAAAGTGAAAGTAAAGATAATGTAACAAAAGCCTTTCCACTTCAAATAAATGATTTTCACCAAAAATATATTGAGCAGCACAACAGTTTTCAACATTGATAATAATAAGAAATGTTTCTTTCGCTGAAGGATTTCTATTTTTTTTTCTTTTAAATACCCTAAAATAGAAAACTATAATGTTATCAGATAACAAATATTATTTTTACTATCATACCGCTCTGGCAAGTGCAATGTTGTGTGGGTTTCGGAGCAATGTGTCTGTACATGCCACATATTGAGCCGCTAGGTCAAACCTGCTATCTCTTACCTGCAGGGTCATTCCTAATAGGGATTCTTGGCCTTGTTAATGACTGTTTGAACATCGTGAGCGCCGTCATCCCTGACAGACTGCCGCCACTCGTACCTGCAGCCACAGGCGAGGGGAAGAACGCTTACATAAATCTCCCCGCAGGAATCCGGTGAGAACCAGGCCAGGAACAGCCCATGTTCCTGTGACACACGACACTGGGGTTCTTTTTTTGTCATTCGAAGGTTGTACCTGCGAGTTTAATGATATACATTCTACAGACATCAGTCTGAAAATGTGTGTTAGGTTTAAAAACTAAACCGCCATGGAAAGGGCCAGATGGAAACACTTCGCTGCTCCTTCTTACTTTAAGCAGGTCTGCAAAGCTCACCAATGACATGTAATATATTCCTCCAATAACCTGCCTTAACAACCTCAAGGTCTCCATCAGGCCAAGACCTGATTACAAAACTCCAGCCGTTTGAAATACATGTAATGCAATTATCATATGGCCAATTTTCAAAATGAAGCCAACAGAAAAGCTTCTGTCAGTAAATGCAGCACACATGAAAAACATTCACTTGTGCATTTCGTTCTTTCCCCCTCCATCTTACCTTTCCCTCTCATTCACTTGTCCCCCTTTTCCGTCCCCCAAACCTCAGGTCTTTACTCCCAGGCGCTGACAGAAGTTAGCATTCATAGTCAATCAGTTCAGGCCTTAACAGGGCAGAGCTGACAGACAGGTCCAGATTAAGGCCTTAAACAGCCTCCAGTAGGATGGCACAAGACAAGCAAAGCAGTCAGGAGCTCCGGCAGTCTCAAAAGCTCAAAACGCAGTCAAACAAAAGAGAGAGGAATGCGAGCGGGGGCTTCGGTTACACAGCGGCTCAGGAATAAGACAGGTTATTAACACAGGGAGCTGCCAGGGCCTTTTAAAGCCTTCAGCAGATTTTTTTGTTCAAGTTTGGGGGCCCCGGGTTCCTCCAATGAAGATACGGCTGAGTAGAGGTGCACAAAGAGAAGGATAAGCCCATATCCTCACCTTCTGCTCTTTACTTTGTGAAATGATGTATCTGAACAGGCAATCATGTCAGAGAGTGAAATAGTGAAGCGTGCTCTTTGCATTAAACTGTAATGCTGAACTTATGTCGATTCAAATGAAGCAATAGCAAGCAAGTGTATTGTTGTAAATATCAGACAAGGCAATCATTTTTACCTTACATTTTAAACACCATTACTAGTTATTTCCTCCATTTTTTGCTCTGCCGACGGAAACAAAATACAAACGAAGCGAAATAATAAACCGTTACGTATCTTCAAGCAACACACAGTAGAGTTTTGTTCCTGAAAGAATCTGTTTTTAGTTCTAAGTGATTTATAATGAATCATAGTACCCAAAGGTGTACTGCTGTAAAAATATGCAGGTTTTATTTTCATATAACCAAACCTAAAGTTAATATGTTTTTAATACATGTTAATTAATCAGGCTAAACTACATTTGACATCTTAATGAGTTATATGTAAACAATATGATTTAAACACTAATTCCAGCAGAAACTAAATTGCTGGGTTGTTTTAACCCAACTTTGGGTCAAATATGGACAAACCCAGCCATTGGGTTACATTTTTTAATTACATTTTTAACCCAACGTTTGGGTTTCTCCATATTTGACCCAAAGTTGGGTTAAAACAACCCAGCATTTTTAGAGTGAAGTAATTAAACTCAATGAGTCAATGATTCAATGACTCGCTCATAAACACAGGCTCATTTGAAATCACATACTACAGTATAGTAGGGGAAAAAACTATATGTAACGAGTTGTACTAAATATCAGCCAATCAAATTTGTCCACTGGAACAAACTGTTGAATGATAATGATTATAAGTGTAGGTCTATGTTATTTCCTCTTTGGACTTGGTGAATTCATTTTCAGAATTTAACCTGTCAAGTACGGCAAGCTTCATCTTACATAAAAAAAAGGAATGTAAATATCTAAAATCTCCAGCAAATCAGCTGGTTTGAATGTTTAATAAACATCATCTGTTGCATCTAGATCCCTCTTGTTTCTCTGCCTAGAAGTCAGAAAATAGTAAAATAAACAGCATTGTTGCCTTAATCAAAGCCACAGTGTGGAAGGGCCTTGTCCTGCTCGCTCTCTCTCTCTCTCTCTTTCAATTACACACATACACACAGCAGTCCAGTCAGGCACCAGCAGCACTTAAAGCCACTCCCGTGGTTTCTCTTTCTGGATTCCTCAGAGTTTTAAGGGCACAAGCTTTTCCACAAATTAGACTAAAAGAACAGTGCTCTTTCTTTTCCTTCTTTTCTTCTTTCCGTTTCCTTCCTTCATGTAGTCCCTCAAAAGCGATTGTTTATGACTTTCATAGCAGATACATGTGGTAGTGAGCCTGTTACTTGCAGTAATGAAATCAGTTTGAGACTGTACACGTCTTCAGATGTTTACCACAAAATGTGCGATTGGGAACAAAAATTGCGTTATCTATAGACAATTATCCATGAAAATTGTGAGTGTCTTTATATGATCGACTGTTTATTTAAAAAAAAATACAGTGATTGAAGACTTTCTATAAAAATGCAACAGATGGGTGTGGCTACTGTGACTCAGATATCAGAATGATTGAAGAGGGCGTCCCAACATCTGGAAAGTCCATGTGTGGGGGTTGGTCCCTGGGGCTCTCTGGACATTCACAGCCCAATTACAGTGGCTGCCTCTGGGCTCCTCTCTCTCATTACCCCTCTCCACAGCACTGCTCTGGAGCCTGGCCCTCATACCAGCTTCATTCTCTCCCACAGAAATGTCAAAGTCTTCTGCACAAAATAAACCCTCCACAGACTAATGCAGAGTAATTCGCCTCTTACAATACTGTAATTATGTGCTGGATGTCATATGAGTGTGCGTCTGTGGATTTATGAAAAGGAATACTGTGTGTGTGCGTCAGAGTATCTGAAATGCAGTTGTTTAGGAAAAGGATGTGTAGGGTTACATACACACACACACAGTCACAAATGCACACAGGTATTTTAGTGTGGAGAGCAGGCAGTAGTGTGTGCCCCTGGAATGTGTAACCTGACCTCTAAGCTGAAGCTGAATCTATTCACTCATCTTTTTTCTTCTGAGAAGGACCCAAAACCCCCCTTTCCCCTACACACACACACACATGCACGCTCCTCCCGAGGTGAAGCTGCAAACAGCCGAGTCGAAAACCACAATAAGAATATTATTTAAAGTCGGGAGGCACTTTCCTCGCGGGCAATTCTGCATGAGATACAGCCCGAGATAAAGACATGAATGAGAGCTACAACGCTGCTCTGTCTAATTCCCCTGCAAGAAGCACTTCAGATGTTTGGCAGCCGAAAACCAGGCTCTGTGATTGATTAGCTGGAGTAGAGAAAGAGGGAGGTATTCACAGAACATCTCTGATCTCTTCTGCTCCGCTGAAGTGTTCTTGAAGTTCTCCAGATTTCTCCCAGTACTGAGACTGGAATCTTCAGGAAATGCGATGAACGCACAATCTCACTAGTAGAATTCTCACAGCAAATTATTTGCAGACTTTTATGAGTTTAACAGAATTACTAAGCTCCCGTAACTATTCGAATGCCCTGCACCAAAGATTGCATTGCAAAACAGCAGAGAACAAACTATTCTGCATATAACTCGCAAAAACAGGCGACGTGGACACCTATTCTCCCAAGAGGAGGAAACCCGACACAGGCTTGCCCAGGAGCCCGGGTCCGCAGAACCACCGTCACACTGGGCCAAACCTCAGCCTGGAATCTTGGAAAGGCAAGACAGTGTGACTGCATTTCCTGAGTCCACCCTATTTAAACTCACAATATGGAACATATTAGGAGGGAGAAAAGAGGGAGAGAGAAAGAATGAGAGAGGTGGTTAGCATTGTACATTTTCTATTTAATAGGCCCCCTTGGAAAAAAAGCTGTCTCTCTTACTGCTGATAGGACAGGCTGGTGGACCAGTATAAAAGAAAAGCGGCGTGTTCACCCCAAATTAAAGCAGCATTACATCGTTTAAAATCAAGGAATGCTATGCCTTGTAAAAACAAACGGGACATGAGGGAATGTTGTGGCAAACGTGCATAGCAAAAGAGGGCATCAAAAATGACTTGAGCGATTTACATTCATTTTCATTGTTTCTACCCACAATCCACATTGACAAATTTAGAACCAGTCGTAAACACCAAAACCTACTGAGTTTCTAAGTTTGCTGGTGCAGAAGTTGCCTTAAGGACTCATTATACAATCCTGAAACCCCAGAAGAATCTGCAAACTTTTTTTAATCTGCACTGATTTTGATGGAAAATAGAATTGTACAAAACAGATCTTTAAATGTGGTCAAATATGTTATATTTAGCTGAGATTGCTACAGTCAAAATGAATATTATGAATGATTGGTGTTCAGATTCTGCTGTGTGTGTGTACACTGATCTGGAATGCTCTACAACTGATAATAGGGTGTCAAACAAATAACACTGCATAAGATGAACACCACAATAGTCTAATAGATTGGGTAACGTATGCTTATAATTATTTTAACCTATTTTTATGAACACATTTCTAAATTATATTATTTTATAATCAACATTTGTCAGTTCTCTGCTAAAATCGGTACCATAAAGCCTGGCATATCGCTCTTGAAGAGTTTTATGCTTGTAAGGTTCAGAATTCAGCACTACTTTTTTTTCACTAAATATTCTGGGATTACTATGAGGCATAAAGGAGGTATAAGGCATGATAATTAAGTTGACTATCTTTTAGAACAGCTTTTACACCAAGTGAAGCCTTACAATTCTGCATTCTGTCTCTTGATTAATCGCCCGATCAAATATGATAGCAACCATAAAAGGAAATTTACTGGAATCAACAACTGAACACAACACTGGGCCATTAGCCTATTTAGTATGCGATGCGCAGAAAACCTTTTTAAACAAAACATTCGGCAGATTCACAACAATTGAGTATTCACATAAATTTGTTCTTACCGTAGAAAATGTTGAATACGGATTACTCAAATTAGCGCCCAAATCAATGGCTTTGTGTACACAGGACAGGAATAACTTAGTACCGGGATGACGTCTGAACCTCAAAGACAATATGCCAGTGGTTCTTGGAGGTTTTCCTATTTGTTTTTTCAATTTATAGGTCCAAAAAATCCAAAATGTGACTTTTTTTTCTACAACGTAAACTGCACAAACTACTATTTTAAAATTCACGTTTTAGGTATTGGTAAATTTCCGTTGTGAAAAACGGTCAAATTATTGTCAATTTATGTTGCCTTCTTGTCCATCTATTGGTCACACGTTTTCACGTAGACTAAGGCTATGTTTACACGGAAACGATTCTGAAGAGAAAACGCAAAAGTGACGCTGAGTCATCATTTTTTATTCTGCAGTTCCGCAGATTGTTTTTTGGGTGGGGATTCAATGCCAAATGGTGGCACACAAATGTCTAGAAATTCAATGTAGTATGCACTCCACGGTGGCTAAGAGTGCATATCTACAGCAACACCAAGTCTGTCGACGCCTGGTACAACCTCAGCTGTCAAGCAGATGCAAGATGAGTCATTTGTAAGATCACTCTGGAGGGTGGTTTCACTTTTTTGTGATTTTTAAGGCTCAGAGGCGCAATTCTGTGTAAACGAAGGCAAATCCGATAAAATATTTTACGTTTTTAAGCCAGCAATTCTTAATGTGGTAGGGCTAATGGAATTGGAAGTTCAGCAAACTTTAACTTTGGAACGCAGCAAAAAGTGCAAAACTTATTCACTTTAATTACATGCATGGTCTCCAGTCCAGCCTCATAGCCTAAATATGATGAAGTGGCAAACTGCAACCGCTTAAAGATAGCTGATTTAAAAAAACTTTGTAAATGGTAATCACACATGTCATTAAATGCATGTGCATTCTTTATTCATCAAAGAAATTAAGGTTTTTGATGAAGCATTCCAGGATTTTTCTCATGTAATGCACTTTACTGGTAACCAAACTGTTCAAGCTTTTCCAAAAGACAATTTCAGTGCAAACTGTTCAAAGGGCTTTAAATGATTCCAGATGATGAATAAGGGTCTATCTACACAAACAATTGACTAATTATAAAGAAGACTTGGTTCTATAAGGTCAAATGGTCGCTTGCTCTGTTCTGTGATGCGCATGTGATTTTCGTGTGAGTTGGTTCATTCAACGAATTCGAAATTAACGAATTGACTTAGGGATAAGATTTTTATAATTTGATGACGGTCGTCACGAACATGCATTTTATTAACCTGTCAACGCATTCTCATCCCCAAGGCGCCATATTTTGACACTTTTGCAAAAGCGTAAATATACAACGCACAGGGTACCCTTTCAGCGCCAAATGAGACGGTTCAAGTTTCAGGTATGGGGTTGGGGTAGGGTTAGGCCACTAGGAGGCGCCTTCTGCCCGCTTTATTTTTACGTCTCATTTGGCGCTAAAGGGTACCCTGTGCGTTGTATATTTACGCTTTGCAAAAGCGTTTGTATATGGCGCTTTGGGATGAGAACGGGCTGGCTCTTTCCCAGCCAGCATTTGAAAACTGCAGCCAGCCAACTTTCGTTTTTCACAAAAATTTCATGGCCCCCAGAATATTTGTCTTGTTGTGTGAATATATGGACATGCAATATGTGAAGAGAAAGAACATAGCCCCTGCTTCCGATTCAGCAAGAACTCGACGTGCATAAGCAATGCTTTGTGGCTTGTTTCTGCTTATCTTTTTTGCCTGTGTTTTGATCAGGAGAAATGGAAACTGTGGAAGATTTAGTCAATGAGTCGTCTACATGGCGAATGATGGAGAATCCTGCAGATGTGATGGAAAGAGTTCATTGTTAAGGTCCATTCAGCACCAAGATAACTAACTGAAAAATGGGCCTATATAATCATACTAATGAGGATATGAAGTCAACAACGATAACAACGCAGAGGAAAAATATTGTTATTGTTCTGTGAAAGGACCTTTAGTCAAGAATGATTGTTAGGTACTTTTTTCATTGTATTCTATGCAAAAACAACACGTGAATGAGTGAATCGACCCATGGTCTGCGCGGACCAGCCACTATCCATATGAAAAACCACCTTTCCATTCTTTAAAACAAAAGTTCTGACAAAGTAATTTAAGTCTGATTCCATTTTAATGGAGCCTTGTCCCCTGGTCAGGGGTTAACTGAAAAAAGGAATGCCTTTCTCATTCTTCAGAAAAGGGGGGTCCTGGCCAGCTTTCAGGAGCAGGGACACGGCCCACTGTCATGGCTACATGCTGCTGAATGGGAAGATTGTAGTGGAATCAGGCGCAGCATCTCAGTGTTAAGAGAGAGAAAACATACTAATGTGCTCCATTTTCAACTAAGACCTGAAGACAATGAGTCAGTCTTTAAAATGCAAAAAACCAAACACAAACCCGAGTAGTTTACAAAGCCGGCCCATTGTATCGGTGCTTGCGGTAACAAGGAAGCCCTTTAAAGGAAAAATTCTCAATGAAATTGTGCAGTGACTATAAATTATCAAAGGTCTTTAA
This sequence comes from Hybognathus amarus, assembly GCA_030378365.1. Classification (NCBI taxonomy): domain Eukaryota; kingdom Metazoa; phylum Chordata; class Actinopteri; order Cypriniformes; family Leuciscidae; genus Hybognathus; species Hybognathus amarus. The sequence continues at coordinate 325,665 of JAQIUQ010004356.1, forward strand.
CATGGGTAAACAGCCAAACTGAAACCGCAAAACTAAACAAGGTCTATTGTGTGTGTGTGTGTTTTTTTAAGGCTGTGAAGATGTACCCGGATGATTTATATGATCAGAAACTTGCCCAAGGCTGTGTGTGTGTTTAAGTGAGTGAGTGCATGCAATGGAATGAGAGTGCATTTGTATTTATTGCATGTAAGATTCAAAACTCTATGCATGTATGTGTGTGTGTGTCAGGGTGTGCTATGGCATTCTTCTAAGCTCTGTGGAAACTCACTAAAATAAATCCTGTGTGTACGTCAGTGAGGCCCCTCTTAACCCTGCAATTATAGATGGGAGGGAGCAGTGCAGGAACGTTGCTGCAGCAATGCTCTCAAAACTACCTCAAACTTTCGGCACAGGCATTTCAACACTTGGATGAAACCTCTGCAGGGTCAATTTGAACTCAAACTGAGCTGATATTGTCAAACTATTACCCAATTGCCCAACATCTTTCTTGCAAGCCACAGAACGCAGATAAGCAAGACTCAGAGAGAACAATATGACAGGAAGATGGCATTTTTTATCTGGGGTGTGAATGATGCGCCTCAGCCACACCAAGGCATGTTAATCCAATCTTACGTTTCATAATAGGAGGGAACATTGTCTTCTCTAATACCCTTAGTGTGGTCTCATCTCCTGCTCTGTACATCCCCGAACCATCAAGCGTGAAAGCGTGTGCGTGCATGTCCGTCTAACTGCTGTCAGGTGAAGTTCTGTAATTAGAGCGCCCTGAGCCAAGGTGGAGAGACTTCCGCAGGTCTCGCTCATGAGAGAGAGCGAGCAGGAAGTCTTTCAGGCGCTCCATGTAATCTTCTTCTATCGCCTGCCTTCAAATGTGCTATTACTCCAGTGTGTTTGTGCCGGCGCCAGATGTGCTGGGCTGGAGCAGGTCATCAACTGCAGCAGCGGCTACTGTGCAGTAACTGTGCTAACTGCTCCTTCACTCCCTGTCTGTCAGAGCGAAACGTGGAGTTTAAGCCGTGCACTGCAGTCTTATTTTGTCGATTGTCGCCGAAGACGTAAACGCATGAGGCTATTCTATTAAGATGCCGTTTTATTGTGGCTGTGTAAAGAGTGAGTGATTCACAGGATGTGACAGCATGCTATAAAACAGCATCTGAACACATTCCAGCACTTTATCATCAAACACACTGATAACAGCCTTGGGAATTACCTGGGAGTGGTGTAAGAGTGATTTTACAAGCATAAACCTGACCCCTTGATATCATTTCACATCTGGAATTCTCTCAACACATCAAGGATTAGAAGTATTATGATCTTGTAAAAATCAGAGGGGTAAAGTGACATATAGTATGAAGAAAGGAAAAAGACAGTGATAAGAGCTTAAACAGATAAGGTTGTTCACCCAAAAACGAAAAATTCCCCATCATTTAGGCTACTCACTCATCTTGACTTCTCTTTTTTTCTTCTGTTGAACAAAACATTTTTTTTCAATGGTAACCAAAATGGTTTCAAAAGTAAGTCCTACAGGTTTTTGATTGGATGATGACAGAATGTTTATTTTTCCATCATGTTAATATTCATTTTCTGAAACCTGCCCACATTACTCTCACGTGTTTTCTATTGAGTTTTAAAGAGATTTCATGTCGCACACTGTGGTCAGGGTTTCAGAGATAACCAGAGTCTGCCATCAAATGTCTAGAAAATGTATTTCTAATGTATTTGAGACCAAATTATTTAAAGCAATACTGTCTATGTTACATTCTTGTTAGCTCTGTGCTCTCACTGTAAAAAATATGATCAATATGTTATGACAATGGAATGCTTTAACTCATCAAAATTATTTAAGTTATACACACTGTAAAAAATATTTTCATGATTTGTAATCACAGCATTTTTTCTTTTGTCAAGTCAACTTAAGATCATTTATGTAGTTTCCAGATAACATTTAGATTTTCTGATGATTAAATCAATCACATTGTATTAATAGGGCCCTATAATTTCTGCGATCACGGAATAAAAAGCTCACTCTTTTTACAACTTAAAATAACACTAAAGGGTAAAAAAAAATGAGATTCCCAAAAATTAAAATGGAAAAAAACTGAATTTGCAAAATTTAAACAGAAAAAACTGAATTTGGGGAAAAAAAATTGAATTTGGGGAAAAAAAAAAAAAGGATTTTATAGGGCCCTATATTAACTAAATTTTTCCATTTCTATTAACTTAAAATTTTAAGGCAACCAGGTTACTTCTTTTTTTAAGTTAAACCAACATTTCTTTACAGTGCAAGATTCCACTAATTTTTTTAAAGTTGAGAATTTAAGTAGTATTTACTTAAACATCCAAGTTGTTTGTACTCAAATTTTTAAAGCAGCAACTCTTTTTTTTACAGTGGGTGAGTCATAAAGTAAGTCTAAGCCATTGTTTAGTTTATTGGAAGACCAAATCGTAGATGGGTTCTGTGGGGAACCTTTTAAATAATACTTTAGAAGTATACAATTATAAGTATGTCAGCAGTGCAACTGACTAATGCATATATAAGGCAACCATCTGCACCTGGTGAAGAGATGCTAAAATTCAGATCAGGGAGAAAGCGTGAACGGGATTTCACTAAGTACAAATGTCCCTGGATCAACTAACTAAAGTAGGCCTACATAATCATGCTACATAATCATACTACAATTCAAGAGGAGAAAAATGTGCATGTGATTTCACCAAGTACAAAATGTCCCTGGATCAACATCTTTGTCGATCCTGGAACAACATTCCAATCAACCAATTAGATTTGAGGGACAAGTTTATGTCAAGTTTAGGCATGCAACCAGTCAGCTCATGTGCTTCTATTAGTGTTATTCACCTATCATTTCTGTCTCTAATTAAGGTAAAAGTTGTGTGTAGGGTTAGGGGTAGGAATATGTTTTCAGACAGGAACGATTTTCCAGGATCAATAAAAAATGTTGATCCAGGAACATGTCTTACTTGGCAAAATCACGGCAACCAGAAGAAAAAGACATACAAAAAGGTAAAAGAAATCTTGCATTTCAGATTACACACTCAAATAAAAAAAACAAAAAAAAAACTGTGTGGTTCATTGAGATTCTTCTTAGGGGCGAGTCTAGAATCGTATCCATTGAGACTTTGTGCTGGAAGAAAAAGACCTGGCTATGCGAGACTAACGTTTCAGTTCACTTTGTTTTGTGACAAAAACAAATCCATTCTTAGTGTTTAGCAGTAATTACACTGTATGCAACGGGGAGCAGACTCAAGGAGGGAGAGCATCCTGCGGCCTATGAAATTCATTTGAGGGTTTGGCAAGAAGCACGTCATAATCAGAAAGCCTCCAAACTATGCTTAAAAGAAGTAGTCAGATGTAAACTTAGGACACTCAAGAGCAAGCACGGACACTCAAAGGCAATTTTAAGAACACTTTTTAGAGACTTCATTGTGTCAGTGTAGTAGAGTAATGCTGAAAAACTGGTTGTTAAAGAGCCCTTGACATCAAATTTGGAGTTGTTGCCTTTTAGGGTACATTTACACGACAATGACGTACTAAAAACTGAAAAGATTTCCTTCGCGTTTTTTTTCTGCGTACAGATGACAACATTGTGAAAACGATCCATGTTCGTATGGATCAACAAAACGACTAGAACGCTGTATTATTCATTCATTATTCCAGGCCAGTAGATGGCGATATCACTTTGTAAAGAAACACTAAAGCCTATAGAGTAAACGTAATAAGCATGCGAAATCATGAGACCGTTTTCACAAATTCACGTTTTTGTAGATAACAATATCGTTATGTTTTCAGACCACCCAAAAAATAATGAACGCCCAAAATTTATAAAATGTTTTTGTTTTTTAGTTGAAAATGGTGTTGTGTAAATGTCCTCTTAGTCCATATGTGTTATAACTGAAGCTATATGCACTCCTAAAAGTTAAAAGAGTAAAATTAAGACCCAGAATAACATTTTAATGCTCAGACGTTTCTCATTCAAAGCTTATGAGCTTTTATGTTTAGTGTTATCTTATGATTTCAGTTATGTTTCATTAAGCATGAGAAAAACAAGTTGATTTATAGAAAATGATGAATAATACATTTGAAAATATCAATTAGGGAAGAGGGAGAAAGAAGTTTTTGCAAGGCACAAAGGCCACTGAACTGTACATTAACAGGGCAAACAAAATGGCGTGCTTGCTGGCCTTCACCAGCTCATAGCAGCTTAAGACATCTTTGGCAGCGAGAGAGCTCTGAAACCCTGTTAATCAATACCATCCCTGAGGCAGTGGCACACTCGCAAAGCTGCTTACATGGCTTTTCCGATTCTCCTTTTCTTTCTCCCCCATCCATCCCTCTCTTACTGGAGCTGCTGAGGAGCAGGGCGCGTTTTAAGGCCTGGTAGCTTTCTCACTCTGTATTTCTCTGGACCTCACCCAGGCCTGGTCTAATTAGGCCCCCTTTTGTACCCGCTGAGGTGCCTTGTGTAATCTGCGTACTATGTGTCTCAGGCTCTAGCCCTGCCCAGTATAATAGTCTGCCAGTTCCTCCCCGAGTGGTGATCCGGGCCCTCTTCCCATAAAGCAGACACAAAAGAGCAGGATAATGGCCCCCAGTTGCAGTTAGAGGAGCCACTCCTTTGGGTTGTTTGAACTCGGCACGGGGCTGGCGGCAGACAGCGTGTAGGGAGAAAATGCTTTGCTCTCTGTGTGAGATGGCAAAGCCGATTTCGCAAAACCTCCAGTGTTGCACATCTATTTGTTTTCAAACTAGCTGCTGGCAGGTTTAGTCCCCGAAATACTTCAAGCTAAGTCCGAAGAACAAACTGGTGCAATGTAATTCCGAACAAAATCAGACCAAAATGAAGTTTGTTTGGAGTTTGTTTCTCCAAAGTTTGTTTTTGTTTGGAGACTTCTGTTTTCGGAACTTTTCTGGAAAAGTTTGCTCCAGCTGGTAAACACTTTCGAACACACTTTTAATTGTGCAAGCTGCTTGCTTTAGGCCGAATTCACATGAAAACGTCGTCGAACACGCCTAAAAAACGTAGAAAACGTTTGTCGCGCCGCATTCTCCTTTTTCCAAAGTGCTCTGGTTGGTTCTTGTCACGTGACTTACTGTGCGCTTGTGGCATTCTGAAAAGTTTAGATGTTTTTATCTCTATGCGGTGCGTTGTAAAAACCGAGCGCGTCACACCGCAACCATTACTCGTACGTTCACACCGCCGCCGGCGAGAGCGGCAAAATTCGCTCTTGCCGCTCTTGTCAACGACGCCGTGGAAAGATTCGTGGACTTCTTCTTCTTTCTTCTTTTGTTTTTTGGCGGTTTGGCAAAGATTCGTGGGACGCTCTGATGCTCTGACGTAGATCGAAATGCGTGACTTTTTAAAACGGTATTTAAAGGGGCCACAAAGCAAACAAGCATGTCGGTCGTTATTTTTGCAGAAAATTGATCGATGGAAATAACTTTAAAATTATAGTGACATGTTTGCTAATGAAATAAACAAATGAAAAGCCATATGTGTGTGGTGTGGCTTTTGTGTTCATGGTTAAGTGCTATTATCATTTGCATTACCGCTGAAAAAGTGTTCTAGCACGAAAATCTTGCCTATAAATAGTGCTGCGCGCCCTCTTATCAAATTCAAATGATCAACCTCCTCTATTTTGCTTGGGAACTAATGTGGCCGGAACCAAAGTTTACAGGACTGCGTTCTCTGGAATTCTCTCAAACGGAACACTTCTACATTCCGATTGGTTGCCGCTGGTTGCCGCCGAACTGCGTCATTGCTCATTACCATAAAGTTGAACTGATTTCAACTTTCCTTCGCCGCTCTCACCGTCCAAGACGCGCCGCCGGCTCTCATTGAAAATGAATGACTTCCGGCCACTTTGACGCTCTCGCCGGCGGCGGTGTGAACGTACGGTTACTGAGCGCACATACCGCGCCCACATTTGAAATAACGAACTTGAGTGCGCAAAATATGTGATCCTGCCCCTCCACACACCCTCTCCTCTGTGCTACCTGTTCCCTGACCTATGTCACGTTTGAGTTCACGTCAATGCAAGATTAGCAACACATGAAATGTTCTAAACTCCCCACCACCATTAGTATAATACTACTAGTATTGCTAAGGTTTTGAGTAATTGTTATAGCAGCACACAGCGCATATTGTTCAAATTCAGATCGGCTTGAACAAAAACCCGCTAGGCATACTGAAATATATTCAAGGATTTCAAGATATAATTACTTTGAACCGTGATAGGCGATGCTAAACGGCTAACATTGCCAATGCCGACCGGCAGCATGAGCAAGTTGTCAAACTGATAAAAAAGCTATTTATGTAACACGTCACACCATGAAAGTATAAATAACAGTTAAATGTTTACCTGCTCAACAAAAAGTCATCCGTGTCAGTCCCAGATCTCCCTGAAGCTTCCTCCAACGGTCAATAGTGGACCCTATATTTATCCTACTTAGAGTCCGGAGTTGGTATGTTTTTTTTTTATCTCTGCTCTTTCCTCTACAGACGTTCTCTTTCTTCCAAACTTTTCAGTAGGGGCAAGCAGGGCCCGCTTGCTGCTGTTGTTTATATTTTTATCCATTGCTTTATCTATTGCTGATCTGATGCTACTTAGCTAGCTAGCTACCAGAGACTGTCTGTCAGCTGCTTACTCGCACAAGGAGGGGGCGGGGTCGGGTGCCGGACAGCTTACATTGGTCAACTTCTCTGCGGCTGTAATAGAGTGAATGGATTTTTTTCATTCTTTTTTCTATTCATATTGTTAGGATTGTACTATATAACCATAACCAGCATCTAAACGAGGATATTAATAATGAACAATCTTTGAAATCGTATAGTGCTAGAGTTCTAGAGTGCCGAATTGCAGAACTGGTGCAAACATATCCAAGTCACTATGATCAGATGCTTTCTTAAGTACTGTTTTGTAACCGTTGTTATTTTTGATGTGCGTTTATTTTGTCATCTAAGCACCGCTCTCAGCAGTTGGGTTGTTTCCTAACAGTATAACATTGCTCAGGCATTTCAAGCTTATTTTACCCTCAAGCAAAGAATGAAAAAGAAAATAGCAGTAAGTATATCAGAACCTTAGTCCATCGCCCCCACCTCCTCTCTCCCAGCGACTTTGACAACCAACACCCACAATTAGAAAGGATGCCAGCTCTACCACATCCACCTTGGATGCAGTTTACTGGCCTGCGCATAGTTTCTTTTAAAGGTTTTGGTTTTGCCATGTGCATTCATGGAGATATATCAATGAACTGGGATGGGAGCCATCACCTCCTCTCCTCGCAGAAGAAAGAAGCACAGCTGGGCCCATAAACCACTGACCATGGGCGCTGTGGAGGCTAGTCGGCTTGGAGCTGCAGGGATGGAGCAGAGATGAAGCCATGCTTGAGGATACATCATCTCAAATAACTCCTCCCGTCTTCAACATCGGCCAGCAAGGCTCTCAAGGACCTCAAGGAACTCTGGCTGTAACCTCCTCTCAACCAAACATGTAGACGTGAGCTTGGCTCTGGAGTGAAACGGAGAATGGTGCCTGAAATAACTTTGCACCAGCAAAACGACCTCCCTCGGTTTTAAAAATGTTAATTCCAGAAGTTTGAACAGTTTATAGAATGGCGGCCAATGCCCAAAGTCCCAGTTTGAAAATTCACTTTAAAAAGTATGTATTTCTTTTCACCAAACAGGGATGAGAGCTTGTTTCAACTGCAGGTCGTGCACAATACACGTCCTAACCAGGTGCGATCAGGTTATTAATGCTTAATGTATTTTTTTGAGGAGCCGAATTCTCAGCCAATCAGATTTCATGGTGGACAGAATGATGGCACATCAAGTAGCATCTGGTTAGGACAGTGTAAATTATAAGTGAGGATATGATATTGAAGCACAAAGCATGACTATCATCAGTTTAAAATGGTTTACACTCTTAAAAATAAAGATTCTTTATTGGCATCTATGGCTCGAACATATAACATCCCTGGAACCTTTACATTGCCTTTACATTTTTTTTATATAGTGGAAATGGTTCTTCAAGGGATAGTTCACTCAAAAATGAAAATTCTGTCAGTATTTACTCACCCTCATGTTATTCCAACCCATCTTCGTAACACAAATTAAGATATTTTTGATGAAATCTGAGAGCTGGATCACTCCTCCATTCTAGTCCATAGGCTTCTTGAGGGATTGAAACTTGCCAGCCTCGAAAGGTTAATAAAGACATCGTTAAAATAGTCCAAGTGACTACAGTGGCTCAATCTTAAGTTCATCAAATGACGAGAATACTTTTTGTGTGCAAAAAAAACAAACAAACAAAAATAACGACTTTATTTCAACTATTCATTTCCTTCTCTCTGGGCCTCGAGGCCGGCAAGTTTCAATCCCTCAAGAAGCTTAAGGACTAGTATGGAGGACTGATCAAGCTCTCAGATTTCATCAAAAATATCTTAATTCGTGTTCTGAAGATGAACGAAGGTCTTATGGGGTTGGAACAACATGAGGGTGAGTTAATACTGAATTTTTGGGTGAACTATCCCTTTAAGAAAACAGTTATTTTAAGAAATGATCAACTCAAAGGTTCTTTCAAAATGGTATCGCCATTAAAGCCACCTTTTGGAACCTTTATTTTAAGAGTGTACAGTACTTACTCACATTGTCTTGTATTCCATGTAAAATAATCATTTAGAATCAAGTATTGAGTGAAAAAAATCGCATGTGAGACAAAAAGCAAAACAATATTATGCGAATACTTTATTATCAATGTGTGAATGGTGTTAGCTTTTCATCTGGATATTAATAGTATATGAAAACTATACACCAAAACCAGACTCTTCCTATTTTTGCTGTATAATTTTTCAAATTGGTATTGAAAGATTCTGTATCTTTATAGATATTTATATATATAATATATAAGCCAAAGTGCGTTTCCCGTTTTTTCCTCTTGTCCATGTACACATTGCACCATACATAAATAATTACATCGTAAAAATGACTCCAGTATTTACAAGTATAATATATATTTCATATAATATATAAAACTTTATATTAAATCTAAGTAGATGATATTTGGGATAGTTTGTGGAGTCCGAAAGTCTCTCAGCACGATCAAGTCCGTGTGTGTGTGTGTTATCTGTGGTTGTTGAGGAGAATCTCGAGCCAGCACGGGCAGGAAGTGATGAACTGGCGGGAGTAACAAGGGCCCCAGCCCTTCGCAAAGCTGATGCGCACACTGTTCGGGTCATACGGTCCATCTAGCAGCTCGGACTCGGCCCCCTGCCTGAGCATGGATGAGCGTTCGTAGTCGAACACTTTGATGGAGTAACCAGGCATCACCTTGCGCACCACCAAGCTACGGCTCCCCGGTACGTCCAGGGTAGGCGAGTTGACAAAAATGGGGTGCTGGCTGCGGTTGTAGGCCCAGACTCCGTCCGGCTCTTTGCTGAGGAGCAAGCCGTATCCGATCTTGCCGCGCGTCCGTTGCACGGTGCTGCTGCGCTGGTCCAGGCTCAGCTGGCCGAGGCAGAAGCCCGTGCCTTGAGGTAGGTCATAGAAAATGCTGACAGCTGGCTGGTACACCGTATACAGGCGGCCCACCCGTGTCCGATGCTCCCAGTACGCCACGTTACACCAATGACTCTGTTTGGGGGCATCAGGTGACAGACTGGCATCTGAAACAAGAAAGACAATGGGTCTGTCATTAAGCTTTCCCCATGATGACATTATAATGCAAGCGGAATGAAAACATGTGCTGGCCAGAAAGACTGTGTTATTATGTGGAGTTGAATGCTGCACTGTTATGTGTTGCCTCAAGAGGGCACTACTTCAAAACTTAATTCATTAAAGTTTTATACTAGTAAACTATGGGCAAAAGAAAAGTTGAAGGTGAGTAAGGGTAAAACAACAATTCACACATTATACAGAACAACTAAAGCCCTCCATTCACTTTTATGGCATGGGAGTTTGTCAGTGAACTGCCTATGTTGCCAAACCCAGAGTGTGTATCCCAGCCAAACACACACCTAATGGTTTCCACAGGGCACGCATTGTGTATATTTCTGCCCGCTCTTTCTTAATCCGGGGAGAAAGTATTTGTGGAAGGGGGGATTTGGAAAAGCTGTGAGCTCATATCCGGCAACAACTCCCTCCCCCGTCTCTATTTTCTTCCACATTCCTGTGAGTGGGTGATGGTGATGATGGCTTGGATGGAAAGGGTGCGTCTCCTCCCTGCCAGCTCCCGCTGTGGGCTTGGGGACAGCTTTCAGCTCCCTGACAACTTAGTGCAAGTCTGTGACCTCCTGACCCCTCAGGCTTCACGCTATCAGCTCAGATTAACTTGCACACTGAGTGATGCTATTATTTTGCTCTTGAGAAGCTATTGGCAGGGATACTTCAAGGGCCAGGTCTATGGTTCCTTTACATTCACTTGCTGTGACTCCCAGGGGCGAACAAATGCCCGGGTCATTAAAGGAATAGTTCACTTATGTCGTTCCTAACATACACACACAAAATTCTCCTAATTGATTTTAAAGAACACTTTATGCCAAAAAGAATCTATATAAGGAGAAGTGTCTTAAATGATTGCATAACGCTTTCATTTTTAACAGGTTATTTTATTTTTGGGTAAACTTGATTGTACTACTTTAAAAAAAATCACTATTGCATCACTAGTCGCTGGTTAATAACATGAAACATTGTTTCTTGTGTGCCATTGACCAAATGGAGAACCCGAAATTAGTGAATAATGACAAAGATATAGGTATGTTCCTCAAATTTAAAGAACATATCATATACTATTTAAAGGGTTAGTTCACCCAAAAATGAAAATTCTGTCAGTATTTTTATATTGTATTACCCTCATGTTGTTCCAACCCTTCAGAAAACAAATTAAGATATTTTTTATGAAATCTGAGAGCTGGATCACTCCTCCATAGGCTTCTTGATGAATTGAAACTTGCTGGCCTCGAAAAGTTATTAAAGACATTGTTACAATAGTCCAAGTGACTACAGTTATCAAACGACGAGAAACCTTTTGTGTGCAAAAAACAACAAAATAATCGACTTTATTTCAACTATTCATTTCCTTCTCTCTCTGCCTCGACCTGAGTAAGGTTACTAGTTTAATAACGCAACCTTCTGTTATTGTACGCCACACGCATCACACACATGACCAGCGTCGGCCAATAGTGAGCCTACGTGTGACGTAGCTCTACGCTATCACACTACGTTAACTGACTAGAGGCTCATAGAGAAGGAAGTGAATAGTTGAAATAAAGTTGTTATTTTTGTTTGTTTTTGCGCACAAAAGTATTCTTGTCGCTTGATAAAGTTAAGATTGAGCCACTGTAGTCACTTGGACTATTTTAAGCAACTTTTCGAGGATGGCAAGTTTCAATTCCTCAAGAAGCCTATGGACTCAGAGTATGCAGGAGTGATCCAGCTCTCAGATTTCATCAAAATATCTTAATTTGTGTTCCGAAGATGAACAAATGTCTTACAGGGTTGGAACAACATGAGGGTGATTAAATACTGACAGAATTTTCATTTTAGGGTGAACTAACCCTTTAATGTCTGTACGGTCAATATAAATGTATTTGGTTGTTTTATGGTGCATAATGATTCTTCTTTAAAATTCTCTCTCATTTTCACAGCATTGAGTTTGAAACCACATAAAGGTGAATAAACAATGAGAGAATGTTCATTGTTGGGTAAACCATCCCTTTAACCAGTGCCAAGACCTGATGTAGTAGAGGCACAATAATTGACCCCATAAATCAAATAAGACAATCAATGCAAGCACACACACACATACGCACACACACAAACAAACCTACAAATTAAATGTACGAGAACTGCTGCCTATTCAAGCACAACTGTTTGGATATGAGGAATCAGGATCGACTTTCTCTTAACACGCACTGAAATGGCCCTCTCGCGCTGGGCCCCTACGTGTTAAAATTACAGAATTCCTTACATCCTCTGAGCTTGCAAGGTGGTTTTTCTGCCTGAATGGTCTAATGGAACCATTGAACTAGCCCTTTACATCCAAAAACACTTCATGGAGAATATTGCAACAGAATCAAAATAATTGTGCAGATCTCGCTTCTCCATAAAGCATCTATATCAGTAACTCTATGTTTAGTTTACAAAAAATATACACTAGACATGTTTCCAGCTATGCAGCCTAATGAGGGCTGAATTCGAACTTATACCCAAATCCATTAGATGCAAAAAAATGAAAACTAATGCTAAAGTGCTGTGATATGATTAATGTCATATCCCCCATTTTATGTGAGCTAGAGGGAAAAGGGGGTGGTTGAGTCTGAACTGCCTGCTTTCTGGGTTTAAACAGAGGTGCAAAGATTAAAGGTTAATAATCTATTTAATGTTTAGCTTGGGAGCGAACAATGCTCAGCCCAGAGACCGGCCCTTTTCCTGAGGGTGTTGTGCATGTGTGTTCATGTGTTTTAAGAATATTAGAGCTGAAGAGAATATCAGCCAATGTTTGTGTTTGAGAGAGGAGTGTGTGTTTTGGCTGTTCTCGCCTGAGCGGTGCCGTGTGAGTGTGTGTCAGTGGGAAAGGAGATGGGGAAGGAAGGGACAAATCGGGCAAACTCATTAGAATCTAAGAACTCAAAACCAAACAGTGCCATCTCTTTGTTTTTCAGATTTAGTCTTCCTTAACACTCCCTGATGAAATATCCAGCCTACGATAGCTTTGCATCATGGTAGCTGGTTTTTAGTTGGTCTAAGCTAGTATAACAGCAACAAAGACCTACGTTTTTTTTTACTCAATTGACATTTTTAGTATAAATCAAACAAGTCAATTATTTGCACAATTCATCTCAAGATAAAATTCGGCCTTTGACAGAAAGTTAAAGGAAGGGTATGGTCCTGATTAAAATTGTTGTTATGCTGGTTGAAAGTCTCTTCACATCCTCACTAAGTTAAGTGGTCTAAATGTATTTATATTTGTTTTGTCGAATGCAATGATATTGTGTATATATATTCAGTCCAAATGCAATGATATTCGGTCCTATCTGCCTGTCAACAAATGCATTTCCATACCTCCGCCCATCCTGTTTGTGCAAACATCACACATCATCTGTGTGTTTCATGCTACGCAGAGTTAGACAGACGTCATTGTCTGAGCACCGCATCAGCCAACATCAGCCGCCTTTTACAGTTCCTCCTGAACCAAAACGAGCTTATGGAGTTCATGCCATAACTACTGTAATTTGGAAGAGATGGAAGTGGTTTGTGAACCGATTTATCAATCGGAATGCTATCAACGCTGAAAGTAATCTGCAGCAGTAAGGTGGAACAGGTCAGTGCTGTTTCAAGTCTGTTTACATTCATTAATACTGTAATGTTATGTGCTTTGAGACATGAGGTAGTTTAATGCCATCTCTCGTCTCGCAATGCTTTGCAAACTCTGCTATGCGCATTCATGTGTTTTGAAGAAGGCGTGGCTTGTAATGTCTGAATGGAGGGAGCTTATGCTTTTAAAGCTAACTTGCTATTGCTAGATACTCTAAAAATTGCCTACCCTATCCTACCTTTAAATGATTGCACGCGTGATAGTGTGTTTGTGTGTGCGTGCATGTGTTCAGGTAGAAGCTGGAAAATGCATATCAGCAAGCGCACAACAAGCAGGATACAAGAGTTCCTGTCTCCCCTTCCCTGAAGGCCTCACTCATGAGTCAGTCGAATAGCCTCTGACAAGCCGCCAGAGCTTGGAAATGCACTCTTACATAGACCAGGAAAGACAGACAACGAATGGCACCACGGCTCTAATCGCAGCCAACGATGGTACTTTAGTATAATAAAAAGTCAAAAAATACAAAAATGGTGTGCACATCCCAAACACCCATATTGGGCTCAGGTGCAGGACAACTAAGTGATATAAACAAATAAAGAAGTCCACACACTAAAAATTACTGCTTCCAAAGGTTTAATTAAAAGGCAACGATTCAACCCTTAGGTCTTCATCATGCACAATACAAATGTAGAATGAAGTCAACTTTAAATAGACACAGGTGATCACCTTAATTGGGCACACACAAAAAATAATACATACGACAAATACAAGTAACAGTGACAAACACACACAAATGTAAATCATTTAGTCATCCACGTACTAGTCGTGATATTCCGATGACTGGTACTCCTGTGTCTTACACTCATGTGATTTATCTAATTTGTTGTCTGTGTGGTCTACATACGTGAGTAAAATATTCAGACCATTACACACTCGTATTAGTGAAAAGTGCAGTCCCATAGCATCTCATTTTAGAAAATAGCTACCATGACGTCAGACGCTTTGCAGTATAGATTGGTATCGAAAAGGTTACAAAATGCTCAAGAGGGACTTGTCATGTGACTTATATTGTCACATTACTAGTATTTAGGCTTGTTTGAGATGTGCCTTGCCTTGTTTGAAATGTATGTGAGAGTAGGTGAAAAAAAGTGCAGGCAAGCTGGACAGTTCTCGCTTCTCGCAGTGGATCTGACACCTGTGAGATCAGAGACTGATTTGCGGGATTCACACCCATGGACGGAGTTGCTAATAAACTGGATGTAGGCCTAATTTAAGTTCAGTTGCAGTTACAGATGTGTTTTTTATTTTTTTATATAAAAATTACATTGCATAACCCATAGAGATCACACTATCAGAGAGTTTGCGAATATTCACACATTTAAGGTGACATTAAGGTTATTCACACAATTAAGGTGATCACCTGTGTCTATTTAAAGTTGACTTCACTCTACATTGGTATTGTGCCAGATGAAGACCTGAGGGTCCTTTGGAGCAGTAATTTTCAGAGTGCGGACTTCACACTTCTTTATTACTTTAGTATAATAAACCTCATTTAGGCTGCATTCACTGCAGTGAGTAGGTGTTAGTTCAAAGGCAGTGGAGATCTCCACTCATGTACCTTAATGACTCAGCAATGGTTTAGTTAACAACACTTAAGCGCTGTGGGTCCATCACTTTGAGAACAAATAATAATGGCAGACAAAGTGCTAGCTTAAGTGAGAACACCTCAGAGCTTTTCAGTTTTTCTATTTTTTCGCATTTTACTAGAGCTGGAAGACAAAAGCTGGGAGCAATTACGCCGCTCTGCGTTCATTTAACCCCAGCACCTTTCAACAGCTCGGTTTACCCATTAGAAAGGTAGAGTGTGTTATTATTGTTATTATATTCTCAAAACTGTCTCCACTAGTGTCAATCTCTTAGGAGACACACGCTGTCATCTGCTCTAAGGGGATGGTGGCGTCTGACCCTTTCCCGAGCTCAGCTGGAATGACTGAAAAAACACAAATATTCACAAACACGCTGTCATGCTGCTCGTGTGCTGTAACACACGAAAACGACATGGTTGAAAACAATCAACGACTACTTCTAGTGACAGTTCAAGAGTGTCTATTATTGTGCACACAGCCGACAAGTGCAAAATTTGTTGAAAACCTGACAGTTGCTTGAGGGATAAAATTATATTAGAGTAGTAAATCGCTCAAAGGAAAGCAAACATGTCCAGCTGAGATCAAACAACAGCGAGGGCCTTGTTGACTTACAAAACGAGAGCTTAAGAAGGCTACGAGACTAAAGGTTACTTTGTCAGAAGGCTAAAGTCTTTTATTTAGTCTCCATTTTGTTTTCAGACAAATACCAGCCCTTGAAACTAACACAAACACACACACACACTCAGCTAGACAGCCACAGAGGTATTTCCTTTTAAATTCAGAGCTTGTATACAATGCTCTGGTGGACGTGCTACTCGAACAGTAAGGTAAACATGCAATTCACAGTCCGTTCTCAGGCCAGACGGCCACGTTCGCATTAAAGAAAAAAACTGGACTGTATTGTGGTATATAACGTGTGCGGCAATTAGTGGGCGGAACTGCTTTACGTTATTTACATGTGCAACAATTAATGCAAAAACATGGGATGTGTCTCTCAGACAAGTTAAGACTAGGAATAACTTGTTAATAAGGGGTGTTGGTTGTTAGGTACAATGTAAGGCGAAGTTTAGTTGTTTGCGGTTGCTTAGCGATCGTGCAAGAATTCAATTGATGTGTCACACGTGTATATTAACTATTTTGAAGTAATTCACACATGTGTATATTATCTATTTTCGAAATTTTGAAGCCTCAAAAAGTGCATCCATCCATCATAAATGTACTGCACCTGGCTCCGGGCTAATAAAGGCCTTTTGAAGTGAAGCGATGCATTTGTGTAAGAAAAATATCCACATTTAAAACTTTATAAGCTAACTAGCTTCCAACAGACAGCCGTACACATCGAAAGAGTGACCTCTATTCTGACAAAAATGCATGACACATTGATGAATGCGAAAGCGCAGAGGAGCAAAACAAAACTCTGGTCAGAATTAGAAGTCTAAAATGAGCTTTTTTTAATGAGAAATGTCAGAGGATTTCGAAATAAGAGGTGCTTGTGTTTGTTGCACATCCCTATTTTTTTGAACCGCGAGAGGCATCAAAGCTCACATATTTGTCCCATTGTGTTTAAACCTTAGGCAGCACAATATAAGCAAAAACAACCGGGATGGTGTAATATGAATTATGTATGAAAAAATGTGGACCATACATTAATCACATTGTATTTCAAACAATGTCTCGCGTTACGTTTTTGCAGATGCACAGGAGCGAGACTCCAATTGAGGTGGAACAACTAAAAAAAAGGCAGAAAAAGTGATTTGCAGGATCTGCTAGCACACACACCACACCACAAAAAAAGAAAAAAAACTTTTTGGGGTAAGTTGGAGGTAATTAACTCTAAGTACAAAAAAGGGGGTTGATTTCAATGGTGATACTATGTGATTATCCACTAATGCTTTTAAAAACACCATGCAGGGATGAGAAAAGGCAAGAAAAGAACCGCCTCGGGGTAAACACATGTCCATAGAGCTCTGGGCAGATCCAGAGCGAGAGAAAAATCGAGAGGAAAAACAGCAGCTTGTCATCTCTTCCCACCAAACTACAGGCCCACATCCCTGTCTTTTTCATCCCCTCTAATCCAGGGAATTCTGAAAAGATGAACTCATTCCTCCACAGCACTCCTGCCAGACCCTTTAACCAGAGAGGGAAACAGAGAGAGAGAGAGAGAGAGAGAGAGAGAGAGAGAGACAGTTGCTTTGGAAATTATGTGATCCTAACATTCATGGCAGCGAAGCTTTCTTGAATTGAACTGAACTGAGAGAGAGAGAGAGATGGAGAGGGAGGGAATGGAGGGGGAGTCTGAGTCTCTTATCCTGTGCCAAGGATTAGATTCCCTCCAGCTATTAGACTGTACCACTGCGCTGACAGGCAGAGGGGAGAAAGACAAGAGAGTGTTTATGTGAGCGGGAGAAACAGAACAGTGAAGTTTTATGGTGGACAGAATTCATCTTTTGACGCCACTCTTGACAGGCCTGGGCATTCTTCTTCTCGCTGGGGTCAGAGAGGGAAGCTGGAATTACGGTTGCCTGGACTAGGGGAAAAAGTGAAACATAACAAACAATGCTGGAATACTTTCCTCCCTCTTGCCTCTCTTTGGTACGGCTCTGATTTTTTAGACAACTATCACTACAGGGCGACTTACAACACACTAACGGGCCACATTTAGGCTGGCGTCTGTGCTATCTCTGCCATCAAAGACTGCTTTATCAGCCAGAACGCACTAACTGGGCAGCACTCTCACACAGATGGGTTTCTTTCTCTTTGACCCGTTCTCCTTTTCTTTCCTTCACTTCATTAATTTTAGAGTCTTTACTATTTTCTCAGGCTCCTTGTTTCCATTGCTGGGCTATAAAGTGGTCAGACAACATATCTAAAAAGGCGGGGGGAAATCAATGGAATCATGCATAGTGGACAACTTTCTATACCATTTCTGTGAAAGGAAACTATTGGATTAACGACACCATGACAGTTTTGGGGCTGCTTTGAGGTCATCTGTATGCAAGTGCTAATGTAACTTTTAGTAGATATACATATTTAAAATACAACAAGTTGTTTTACCTTTCAGGAAACAGACCATAAACACTGACTTGTTTTGCACTACACAGATTTCTGCCCAATCAAATGCTCTCTAGAATGACAATGTGCTTTCCTTTATTACCACCTGCAAACCGCCATTAGGGAGCAAAATCATGGTGTCTGTGACATAACTAAAGCTAATTGGTGATCCCAAAAAATAGCATATGCCCTGCCCCAACCTCCTGTTTATACAGGAAATACATCAACACTGGAATTGAAACTGCTCATCGAGCCATTTTACAGATTCTGTAATGGCGATAAAGTTAAAAAATGAACAAAGAGAAAAACAACATTCACATAGGGCTGAACAACTGATAAAATTGTTGATTACTTGGTACTGAAATCATGATTTTTAATTTAGCTTAATATAATTTTTATTAAAATTAAAGGTACAATATGCAGGATTTTTGGAGTAAAATATCCCAAAACCAATGTTATATATTTTGTTAAGTTGATTACTTACAATATTCCAAATGTTACCAACTATTTGTAAATCGTGAGAAATCTGCGATTTTTAACCAAGGAAACGGGACGTGTGAGCATGGGTGAGGAGTCGCCAGTCAATGACGTCATATCCACGTTACCCCCAGTTTCTGCCAGGTTTGACCTTGTATTGCAATAGTAACCATGGCGACAGACGTGGACAACTGGGTCAGTTATGGCCGGGCCGTTATGCGGTGCTCAACAGTGTGAGCCACCCTAGCAGGGTTTTGTTCAAACATTATGGACCATGGCAAGCAGACTTTAAGACAAAAAGAGGACTAAAACGAAGATCATCATCTTTCAAGATGACGAGAGCTACACGTCAGTGACTAACTTCGACTTGACAGAGACGCGAGTGTTGCATGTTACTTGAGCAAACAGGTGAGCAAATTAATGTATAAAACTAATCAATGTTATATAGTTCAACATTATGAAAAGTTAGAATATGATCTGTATGTTATTCTCTAATGTTAATCTAGCTTAGTAAGTCTCATACAGCCAACAAACAACCTAAATAACAACATTCAACACACTCAAATGCCTTTTGGTGTGATAGGGTAACCGTTACTTGCGTGTAGTTCGGTAGAATGAAATGTCCTTATTCCTTTATATTCGCGGGACTTGCGTTGCGTGTGGCGCTGGTATACATCTAGCGATCGTGTTCTGCTTCATACTACAGTCATGTTAAAAACATCAATGTGTTCACTCATCCATAAAAGATCCATCAGCTTGACAACAAGATCCATAATTCCGCTTAATGCGGAATATACGTCATTAATATACGCCATTGTTATTGTAAGAGGTTAGTGACCCCTGGTGGTGAAACAATCTTGCATATTGTACCTTTAAAGCAAAAGGTATCATTTTGTCCAGATCAAATCTGTAAATCTACTTTTCAAATCTACATTTCAAATAGATAATAATTAGTCACTGCATTTAAGCTTTTACTTGTCAGTGAGGTTATAATGCAGGTTAACTCCTGCCAAAAAAAACCTCACAAGCTAGACTTACACAACAGGACATAGATAAAAATGAAATGCTATAATCAACTTTTCATGATTCATTGCAGAAACCATAATTATTATTCCTTTTTCCCTAACTTTGTGCAGCCCTTAATGAAGCCAAGAAAGGACTATGCGATCTCAATATGTTCTGAATTTATTACAATGCAAATGAACAGAATTCACAGCCTAGAATTACAGACTGCAAGCGGATTGCACTGCAAATGGCGAGCATACATTTTAATCCCTTCGCTATGGCTCTATTGCGTTAATGACGACTTGGTCAAATGTGTCCAAGATTCACACCTCAGACCCATATAAAGCAGAGCTTAGCTAGTCAGATTCACTGAGTAACGCTGCTGCCCTGCCTCTCCGGATTCCTTAACACTCGCTAGTGTTGACATTTCAACACATGGGCCATCTGAGCCCAGAGCAACAAATGAACGAATATGCGGTCTCCCCAGGTCAGATTGCTGGGCCTCAGCAATGATTTCCACAGCCGAGTCAAACGGTGCGAAGACCCACAGATCTGTGTACTGATCTCCACGGGTGAGACTTAGACTGGGGGTTCCAAACCAAATTCCTTTACCATGAGAACAGAAGGGGCAGTGTGAAGGACAAACTCCCAGAAATACAAACCTTCTACCGCTTGCTCACAACATCACACTGCTGTTTCTTCTATAGGGGAGTATGGGATAGGTTATTAGTTTGTGTTTGTATGGGAATGTTTACCACATTCTAGGTGCGATAAAACAGATTAAAGGTGATTCTGCACAATATCAAGAGTTTCAAGAAGCCATGAAAATAGGGACAAATTCTGTAATTAATTACTCTCCCTAATTCGTTCCAAACGTCTGTAAGACTTTCATTCATCTTTGGAACACAAATAAAGATCTTTTTGATGAAATCTGAGAGTTTTCTGTCCCTCCGTTGGCAGCTGCGTACACGTACCGCTTGCTTCAAAAACTTCATAAAGAGATTGTAAAACTAATCCATATGAATCGAGCGGCTGTCCAAATTTTTCTTAAGAGCTTTATATGATAAACAGGTTGAATTTAGGCTTTATTCACATATAAACTTTCATTAACTCACACATCAGTTGTGGTAAGCAGAAGCTCAAAGCATGTTCGCTTGATGTGTCGAGAACCAAATGAGGTTCATTCTTGTGTTACCCAGCAGGTTCTAGCTTCTGCAGAGAACCAATGAGATTTGTTCTCACGCATCAAGCAGGTTCAGTTGAGCTTCTGTTTATGTTTTCCGAGCAATATTTATATGTGAATAAAGAATAAATTAAGTCTGTTTATCATATAAAGCAATCGAATCTCTTCAGAAAGTAAGGACTAAACCATTCGATTCATAAGGATTAGTTTTATGATGTCTTTAAGAACTTTTTGAAGGATAAAAAGTTGCAATCTTAAAAAGATCTTCAAATGTGTTCTGAAGATGAATGAAAGTCTTATGCTACGTTCACACTGGACCCGAATAGCGCATCAAATTTGCGGCTACCGCGTCTAGTTATACGCTTGACTACTTTGAATCCATTTTTGAATCCACTCTTGACGCACGTAAATTTCACTTCAAACTTTAGTTTTTGCGCGTTTCAATTTCGCTCTTGATGCGCGAATGGATTAAAAGTGGTCGAAGCGTATAACTGACGCGCGTAGCCGCAAATTTTGCCACGTGCGTCAGAATTGAAATCCGTTGAGCGGCCATTCTTTATGTCGACCGAAGCATTCATCGAGAGAGTCACCGCTCTGTATTACTCAGGAGAGCAGAACAGTGGCGTGGGGATCATCGTCTGGTATTTCTGTCTACCGAACCCTTCAGAGGCTGAACCGTTTGACGAGTTTCATCATTTGCTTGCTCCAGGAACTGCACCTGGATGACGGCCGCTGTCAGCGGTACTGTGCGCCTGTCCCACGTCCCATGTCCAGCGGAGTGAGGATCCGATCTCTGACGCATGAATGAGGCATATTTGCGTCTGACCGCGCCGCGCTCCACGCCTCATTCGCACCACAGGAATTTTAACGTGCGTAACGCGTCTTTGCATTGACTTAAAATTGAAATCATTCGTGCCTGGCGCGCTATTCAAGTCCGGTGTGAACATACCATTACGAGTTTAAACAACATGAGGGTGAATAATTAATGACAGAATTTTAGTTTTTGGGCAAACTAACCCTTTAAGCCATAAAGATCTGATGAACTATGAAACCCTTTCTCTAATTACTCATCTGTCGGTTGTTAGTTAAAACTTAAATCCAAAGCAAATTACATAGTATGCTTCTTATGGGGACACTCAAGCTTATGAACCTACAATCTTGCCAGAACTTTTACACCACCCTCTAAAAATCAACCCCTTAAAACAATAACTAATTACAACAATTTTAACTTTGTTTTTAGCAACAACAGCGTAATTAAAAGCACTATAATTAAAAGAAACTCATACAATAATGTATGATATTCAACCCATTCTAACTGATGCTGCAAAGACTATTACAAATCAGTCTCACAATTTGGACATGCATTTGCAGACTTGCAACACTGGAATTCACAAAAACAATGCTCAAAAAAGGCAAGTACATGTATATAAACACACATATGCATGACAAATTAATGTAAAGCATATTGACTACACCGCAGGCCAAATAATGTTCTCCCACTTTCTCCCACTGGTTCCGGAGCAATCCTTTTTGTTATTCAAGGAAACGAAAATACAAGATACTCTATAATTCAGGTGATTATGATCTATTAAGTGTAACTTATCATAAAACCAGATTTAGATTACCGCAAATATCCCTGTCATAAAAGATATTTGCCATACATTAATGGAAAATGGACTCTGGTAGCTGAGCGTTACACAGCAGGTACGGTTTCAGAGTATGGAGTCAGGCCAGTGGGTTTGAGACAGTTCTTGATTCTCAGCTTAATTTAGGGCGAAAGCTGTGTATTTGGATACAGCTCATCTGTAAGGTGATGGACACATACTCAGCTCAGATGATGGCATGCTATTGATCGGCCCAGTGGATCATAAACACTCAAGTCAATGCATCCTGACAGCCGTGCCGTCTTCGCCTTCTGTTTCAATCACAAAAGCTTGAAGCCACACACATGCGGGAAAGCCACGCAGCTGCTTTCTAAAACAAAGCAAACTGTTTATGTTCTCCTATTAAAAATGCACAGGTGAACACTTCAAATAGTTTGAGAAGTTTCTGGCTTGTCAACATGAATGGAGAGACAGTTAAGGCTCCAGGGCTTGGCGATATATACTGAATACTCACAATATATTCTCGAATATTACAACAATAAATTAACAGATTTTAATGATTTTATAAGATATCAGAGAGTTAGATAAATAATCAATATTAAATATATTAAATATAAGTAGATAATGGTGTTTATCACCATATGTTGTTACATAAGTGCATACAAATTTAAATGATTTAATTATAGTCATTCTTGTTTATTAAGAAATTCTTTAAGAATTTACAAACACATATTTATTAATGTGCAGTATTAAATATAATTAAAAGGAAAATTAATGAGATATATAATTTTTTTTTAACTTGCTCTAGAGGACTTACATTAAGAAAAGCTTGTAAGGTAGGACCAAGACAAAGCAAGATGGACAAAGAAACAGATAGACTGAAATCGCCAAGCGCCAATGACAAAGCCTTGAGGCACACCAGTACCATACTTTAATAGACACTCCCCCAGACATGTTTAACCAATGATAACCAATAGGACCACATTTCACTTAATTCAAAAGTACTTCATTCAACAGATTTTGGACTGGTGCCGAAATTTTACCAAAATGGTATTGGTACTGACTACTGAAATTTTGGTACCGTGACAACCGTAGCTCAAAATCCATGAAATATCCCACAATAAGCACAAGTTAATAGGCTTGTTTACTGTGGGCTTTCAAAGTCCTCAATAAGGGCCACTGAGGTATGGCATGAACTCCCCATTGAGGGCTGTAATTGAATTTAGAAAGAGAGACCAAACTCTGGACACAGAGCAAATACATCCAGTTAGTGCGGATCAACTTAGTGTTCCTCTTGCTCTCTGGTGCTTACAAATCCTGTTTTGTGTCTCTGAGGAGTCTTTGTTCCACGCTTAGATTGACCAACAGGGCAAACTAAAACAGGTACAGTGTGCTTCGTCATACCACTAATCACATCAGAGAATGTGCTGCGGCTAAGTGAGTGAAAGAGTGAGTGATTGCAGTTTGATCGCCAGGCCTGACTCTCTCTGCCTCTCTTGCTATATCTCTATCTCTCTTTCCCGTTTTGCAGGCATTAGCTTGAGGATCAAGGACTCTTAAATGTTAAGAATTGGCAGACGGATCCTTCTAGTCACTAGAATAAGTTGACTTTTTTGCATTACCACATTCAATTATTCAAGTTACTTTCTTGACTTCTGTGAGGGTATAATAGAACTCCCCCTTTTGGACTTGCATATATTGCTCGGTTAGTCTGAAAACACGAGGGTTGGGGGGTGACTCTCCTTGTGGAGTTCTGGAAAAATCTGAGAATATGCCAGTGCCAATATGAGTTAGCCTGACAAGTGAGCCCTTCAACCCTTTTGACCGTAGCACCCATTTCTAAAACAAGAGAACATCATAATTGCTTGGCCAAACTTGTGGAAAGAAAGAAAGGAAGGAAGAAACAGAAAAACAAAATTGAGAAATTAAACATTAATAAATCAAAAAAACTCATTGCGCAAATGCACTGTGACAAATGTATCCAGTGTGAGAATAACATTACGTCAGAAAATTACTCACAGTATCTAGAAGACACCAAAAAATCACAAAAAATGAACAATAAAAATGACGGTGAGTGAATTTGAGTGAACTAATCATTTAAAGACTAGAGTTCCTTTGTGCCCCATACACCATGTCTGTTTCTCCATGCACGCTCTGTGTCTCTCTCTTAATGAAGGTTAACATGAGATGTCGGACTCCATGGGCCCCTGCAGTTAATCCACACAGTGCATTCTGCAGGCAAGAGGAATGCGTTGGCTCTCCCAGTTTTAAAAATACTGGCTGCCATAGGTCCCCACACAACTGTCAATGTTCCTCTGGGGAGGAAGGGGAAAACATTCTTCACTTTATTTTAGCTAGGCAATCGAACCGCAGGCCTAAATCACCGCTTGTTGGCCCCGGTGCCAGACTCGAGAATTTATAATCACCGGGAATTCGAAACTGGTTGGAAAATAAAAACCGCCTTTGCATCTACTACTACCACCTTTTTTTGCCCGCTACCCTTGGGGCGCAGGCCAGATGAGGCCGAAAGCGAAAGCTTTTACGGTGACGGTCGCTCAACGGAGTATTGTTCCCCCTTCCTCAGCCTTGAGAGGAGGCTCGCTAAAACACTAAACTAACAGTTGGACATTCCATACATTTTTAATGGCATGGCTGCCTCTTTATTTGTTTCCCTAACCCCGTGGCCCGGACTGAATGAATGGCTCTATTGGAGGAGGCAGGCAGGCGCAGCGGCATACAGGGTGGAGGGAGAGGAGAATGGGCTGCCCAAGCCTTCCCAGAGCGCATTGCAGGACTTGATCACTCACTCATTACTGGGTGGAAAGTGAGGAAATGATTACCTGAACAAATGGTCAGGATTTTTTCACAAGCTCTTCAGGCGTGTCTTTTAAAATGGATAGAAACATTGGTCATATGTTGGACGATAAATAAGCGTGCTTCATGTCTGGTCTAAAAATGTAAATAATAAAAGAAAAATATAAAAATAAAATAAAACCCCCTGGATTAGAGGGCAGATAAATATTGCACCTGCATTTTGAAAGCGTTTCTGTAAATGCCTGATTGAAATGAAAGCCACACTCAATTACACACTCGACACTCATTTACAAGAAGTGACTCAAAAAGTCATTCTAAAATATGTGAAACTGACATCACAACAATACTGCATAGACATACAGTCTGAGTTCTTTAAAAAAAAAAACCTCCAATACTGTTTAACCCTCTGAGGACAAAAAACGCGCCCTTGCATTTTGATCGTTTTTCTCACATAGCTGCAACATAGACTTAAAATACTCCGTCATTAATTGTCATATAAATAAAATCAATACACGATTATAAACTATAGAGGGTCTACATCAATTAGTCAAAAGTCATGTGGATGCATATTTAGTATGTGTTTTGTGGCCTTATTTCAGAAACTTTCATTTTTATTTTTTAACCCTAACCACACAACAATTTTCTCTCAAAAATACAGCAACATGTTGTCCATATCATAGCTGTGCTACATTAATATCACCTGTGCCATTAACATGTTTATAAGTAACTGAAAAAACTACAAATGTCAGGGCATGTCAGAACATCTCAAGGACCCCAAATACAACTTCGTCCCCAGAGGGTTAACATCTATAAATATGAATGTTAACCAGTCAAACCATGTGGATAGAAAACATCAAATTTAATAAAATATTCCAAAAATCCAACTCCAATTCCTCATTAAGTTTCTTGTGTCTTACACATGTAAACCTGCTGACAAAAACACAATACAGTTTCAACGAGACATAAACAACATGATGAACGTCTTTCTCAGAATCTGTTGTGGGACACACTTTGTTGTGAATAATTCAGCTGTCTGCTATTGGCTGATGAGCATTTGTTTGCATTGTTTATGCGTGTTATGTAAGGGAAGAGGAAGTCGGTCATTCAGGACAGGAACACACGATCAAGGAGAACTGATATGGTATAACCATGATGGCACGGTACCGCCTGTGTTATATTTACAAACTGTGCCGTCAAAATAAAAAAAAAACACAACTTAAAAAAAATAAAATGCCACACAGACTCATGTATTCTCACACACGTATTTGAAAGCACATCCTAACTCATCACCTCCAGACCGCTGGGCTTCTCTTCAACATTCCTCAGCTTCCCCTTGCCGTCAAAGGGGTAGTTGAGCAGCCACTGCACTACAAAACCCAGGCAAGCTTTTTAAAACAGGATGTTTGGCTGAGGCCTCCTTCCCCTCAAATAAACAATCCGCAGAACCTGATTTTCTGGAGGCAGGGTGGAAGTACTCCAGTCACATTATTTCCACATCCCGTATCCTGGAGCACTTGGGGCCCTGGGGGAGTGTGGGCAGGCTCTGGGGCTGGGTGGAAACCTGAGGCCCTGTGCCAGGCAACGGGAATAGGGGAGAGGGAGAAAAAAGATAAAAGAAGGGAAAGAGCGAGAGGAGGAGAGATACCAAGGCTGGCCGAGTTGACGGAATATGAAGGGGAGGGCAAAATGGTGGCCCATCACTGTCCACCCCACCGACCCTGGCTCATTTTCACTGGCATAGTAACACCGTTACAGAGGCAGGGCAGGGTGTGCGTGTGTGGTACTGTTCTGTCTTTCTGTAATATGGACTGGCATGTGTTTTCAGGAAAGACCGTGGAAACTGAAAC
This sequence comes from Hybognathus amarus, assembly GCA_030378365.1. Lineage (NCBI taxonomy): Eukaryota > Metazoa > Chordata > Actinopteri > Cypriniformes > Leuciscidae > Hybognathus > Hybognathus amarus. The sequence goes on from JAQIUQ010004356.1 coordinate 352,615, forward strand.
AGTCCCAATGCAGAACTGTTTTGACGCATAAAGTTATACAACTCATCATCCGTAGTTTTGCTATAAATGATGTAATACAGCTGATGTCACTCCCATGGTCCTAGTTTACCTCAGCAACGGACGAAATACAGTGCAGTTAAAGTCTTCACATTCAGAACGGTCTATTATCTTTCTCACATTCAATGGTTTAAAGGAAACCTTTATCCAACAATTCAACTTGTTAAATTACTGTACACGCCCTCATTTCTTTAACATGATGGGAAGATTAATTTAATGAGCGCTATTTTAATAATATAAATATACTATTATAGTTATTCATATTTTGAATAATCATATATTTTTATATTTGCAGTTTTCATTTTATTTATAGTGTATTTTTTTGTAATAAGGACCTTATTAATGTTATGTGCGTTTGGTCATTTTTTTTAGTTATTGTTTCTAAAGTTTTACTTTTTAATTTATTTTAGTTTTGGTTTCATTTCAGTTAATAATTGTATTATTTCAACTGAAACTTATTTCAGTTAGTTGCCAAGGCAACATTTGTTATTTTCGTTTAGTTTAAGTGACGACAACACTGTTTTGAATATGCAGAAACTCAAATTAAATTTGAGAAAGCGAGATTAACTATCTGTCACACAGGGCAGTCATTTGGCCACTGAATACTGGGGCGAATTTTTATGGTACTTTCAAAATGCTTTTTTTTACTGCTTGTCTTGATAGTCACTGCATGTTCCTGATCACTTTAAGTTCTCACGTATAGAAAAAGTGAGTAAAGGATAACCAGAACTTTCATTTTGGGGTGAATTAAGAAATCCACAAAGAAATCTGAAAGATTTATGCATTGACAATGAACAGAATCTGAAATACAGTCAATGTATATTCAGGCATCTGCAAGGCAGCTAATAAGTAGAAGAGAAGTCATCACATGCCTTTTTAAGGCTGTTCTGAAATCTATGGATGCAATCAAATCAGTGGTAACCAGCACGCCGTCACATGCTTCGATTACTTTGTTTAATTGTTGTACTTCCAGATGCCCTTTTCATGCACTGTAGAAATGAGGTCAGGTCAGACTTAGACAGACTGGCATGTGTGTAGTGCTGCCAGTTTATCAACAACAACAAAAAAGTCTGTTTTGTGATTCTCTGAGAAGGGAAAGTATGTGATTATGCTTGTGTCAGACTATTAGTCAAAACAAAACACATACTGGCCTGTAAAATGGCACTTTTATGAAAACATATAGACAAGAAGTTGTACTATCAATACTGTGATCAGCCAATGGCTCCTTGTGGTACCAATGCTCCCTGTTCTGCTCAGTTCGAATCCAACAAATGTAATACTTCATGGACGTTAACTCATTTTCCACTAAAATGATGCAAATGTTGCTCTCTGAACCAGCAAGTCTGAGCAGAACCAGAATAGATCCAGAATGGACACCAGCAGTAACATTCTGTCTCTCGCTGGCTTTAGTTTTAAGTCAAAATGCTGATCAGTTTGGTAAAGTCCAGCACAATTCAATAAGTCTGTTAATGCTTTCCATTTTTACAGTTTTTCTCAGTCACTTTGGTACATTTCTCAAATCATCCTCAACATTTGTAAAACTGTAAGTGCATTTCTCAAAACAATTCGTACAAATAGCAAAACACCATACCTGCAAAAGCCAGTCTCTTGCTCAAAATCTTCAGTTCATCTCTCAAAAGTGAATATCTGTGTCAATGAACATGTCAGTGCCATCAGAATGACAAGTCCTTGTTTCATTGTGTACGAATAAGACAGTTACATTGCTCAGTCATGTTGTCAATATAACAGGTGTTCCTGGAGGGATGTTCTGATGTAAGTTTTGATGACAATTATTGTAAATTGTAGGTTACACACCTTTAGTGTATGTGGGAGCTTGATTGCAAGAGACTGGACAATATTCAGCATTTTACGCTTTCACTGTTTGTACTGTAATTTGTTGACAAACCATTTTATTGCAATACAGATAGGAAAAGACAGCACTGCAAAGCACAAAAAAACAGGTGATTGAAAACCAATGCTATGAACTAATGCCTAAATGTTGTGGGGAGTGAGACAATTCAACAGAGACCCATAATACCTTCTGATCAACATGACATAAGCCATTGATAATGTTAGGAAACAGCAGAGAATTGTATATAATCAATTGCACAGATGTACCAAAGCATTTGCAACTTATTCAAAGAAATGAGGAACTACTTTTAGATGTGCACAAGTGACACAATGATGTGAACAATGAACAGGTGGTTTTAAAATGTTAAATTCTGATAGGAGAAATGTACCAAAGCGACTGAGAAAAAACTGTAAGACAAAATTAGCCCTGAAACCGTATTATTTTTTAAAATTACTTTCCCTTGATCTGAGCGGTACAAGATTTGGCTACTCTTTCCTAAGTTTGCCTCCTGAACACACACAATTTTTTTTACTAAATTCTACAATGTTAAGTGCGTAAAAAAAAACCTCCTCAATCTTGTATTTGGGTCAAAAATGGGCACCTATAGGAATGAATGGGAAAAACTGTAATTTAGAGCATTCTAAATTAAGCCAAAATAACATGACAGCAAAGTCACTTTATCTTTAGGTTTAAGCTTTATGAACTTATTGAAATGATATTTTAATGTAGTTAAAAAAAATAAAAATAAATAAAACATAAAATTAAGCATAATTTACATAGAAAATATGGTACTTTTTGAAGTAAATAAATTCAAAAATACCCAAAATAAAATGGATAAATGGATAGACAAAACTTTATCTGAACACAGTGATATAACATTTATAATAAATAAAATGAGGATCACACCTGAGTCCTCTTTGCCCACATTTGTCCACAATTACAGGATTAAGGGCTAAGTGAATATGGTTTGAGGGCTACGGATGCCAGCCAGGCTGTGATCTACTTCCCAAAAACTAGTGAGGCAGTGCAAACATCACACAGCACCAAGAGAGAACCCAGAGTAAAATTACAGAATACCAAACCAATCTTCTCAATACCTGACTGAACCTTTCCTCCTCCTCAGGCCAGAACGGCTCTTCATAAGCCTACCCCCACAGCCTACCCGACCGCTTTTCCTACATTCCCAAGAAAAATAAACACAAAACATAATGGCACCACAGGGTTCCTCAGAGGGAAGTGGGGTCTCTCTTACAGCGATGACACAACCACAGGGATTGCAACGTTAAGGGTATGAACGCATATGCATGTAAACATGTTGCATTTGCTTATTTTTTCCCATCTGGTGGGATTTATTAGGGTGCATCTCTCAGTTGTAAAACTAGAATACAATTATCTGTTTTTACTCCTTAAAATCCAATATAACATCCAGTGAGTGTCTCCCCTTCACTTCAAAATCATGACAAAACTGTGTCCACCATTATGATCATGCTGACATTCTCAGTTAGCATCAGAAGCACAGAGTACCAGAGAGACCACCTCCTCCTAATACAGGGACTTGTGAACCACAAAGATCACAAAAACCCCAATACAGAGAGGAAACACAAACTCACATGCATGCAGTTATACAGGAAGTAATGAGACCTACTTCAAAGAGCATAATTCTGATCTCCACACAGCCACAACAAGAAGTGAGGAAACCAGGTGAGCTGCATTACAACCCAGTCACAGCTACAGAATGTGACTGAAACACACACACATTTTACAGACACACGTGCAGCACATCACGACCACATGTTTCGACGGCTATGCTTTGAAAACATAGCGAGCACTTAATCAATAGCTGTGCGTTGACACAGTGTAGACATCAACTGACAAACACAGTTGCTTTTAAACGAGAGAAACTGCGGCTGAAACAGCGAGCTGATCAACATCCAGATATAAACAACACAAACAGACAGAGGTGTACCCAAACACACAGAAGCGCACACATCACAGACACCAACACAAACATGCAGAAATATTCACACGGATTCCAGAATGTGCCACAAAAAAGTGCACAAGCTACAGGAAATCTTACAGAAACTAAAAATCTAACGCAGTGCGCTTCAAACAAACTCATTGAGGCCTTAAGACATCAAAGATCTACTACATAAATAGCCTAAAATGGTCTTTTAAACCAAAACACCAAATTCTCTAAAATCTCGCCCTTGGGCGGCAGGAGTTTCATCAGGACTCGTTGAGATGTGTTCTGTTGCTATTGTCAGACAGAGTGGATGAGTGTTTAGAGCAGGAGTTACACTCACCCGGGGGGCTGCAATCCGCTACCCTCCCACCTTGGGGCCCCCTGGCCTCTCTTTTAAGAGCTTTACTAGTTCCTGCATGTGGGTGGGGTGGGATAAGGGACTCAGAGTGGGCGGATGGCCACATGTCATGAACGCTTTTAGATCCTAGAGTTTCTTTCTTTCTTTACAGGTATAGGATAAAGGAAAGGGATGAATTTCCATATCACTCTCTCTATCAAATACATACCGTATGTTGGTTTATTTGAAGAGAGTCACCTATGGAATTTTTAACAAATTCAACTACTGGCATTTTTGTAAAACTGTTCAAAGCCTCACAACAAATTATTATGAGCTGAATAATTTGTATATATATATATATATATATATATATATATATATATATAGAAGAGTTCAGATGCAAAAGCCTCTAAGTGCCATTTGAAATTTTCTTCTAAAATTATCATTTTTATCAAGCTTGTGTATTTAAGTTCAGTAATTTCACTTAAATGGCAAGAAAGATTACCTATTAATTGTCATTTAAGTGAAATTACTGAACTTAAATATACAAGCTTGATAAAAATTGTCATTTTAGAAGAAAATTTCAAATGGCACTTAGAGGCTTTTGCATCTGATACTCTTCATATATATATATATATATATATATATATATATATATATATATATATATATATATATATATATATATTGTGTGCATGCTTAAATAAAAATATTTCCTTGTACGTATACACCGATATTAATAATCTTGCCAATACATTATTAAACTTCTATACAATTTTGTCTTTAAAAATTACATTTAAAAACAGTGTTGCTAAAACTTTTTAAAGGTTAAGTGAACGTTCAGGACGGTGGCAAAAGTAAAGACCTGTTCACACCAAACGAATGAATATGGTGTGATATTAGCATCCACACCAGCGAACGATACTGTTACTGTTTATTATAAGCGTGCACTGCAGTTTTGATCGTCTCCGCTCTAAATGTTCTAGCTCTTTAAATCAGGATGCATTTTGATTGGCTGTCAATGCTTCTATCGTCCATTAGCTGGAAAAACAAATCTACAAAATTTTGAAATATATCTTTATCATTATAGTTATCCTCATTGGTGTGAGCAGTCTTAATAGCTTTAAATTCTACAAATGAATTAAGAAATCACAACATTACAAAAGTACAATATGAAAAACTAGTATTAATTTTCTCAAACATACATTTAACAGTGATACTATATTTTGTTAAAGTGAGATAAGTGAGAATAAGATGATGGAAAATTTAATCTATGTATATACCCAACTAAAGTGCACACTGATCACCATAATGGTGACTTAAAAATAGTGTTCGGTGATTCTGCTTGTTAACATAAGGTGTCTTCAATAATCCTCAATCATCACTCAATTAATTACTTAATTATCTCATTAACTTTTTATCACTGGAGTTTGTGCTGTGTTCCTTTTAGGAGAAAATTATGGGAACCAAAATAAAACTACTCGCTGAAAACATTATTAGAACTTCATGGTAATGTTCCTAGAACAAAACATTTCAAGCTATTGGGGAACTGAGCATGCATAATTACATACAAACTATAGACAAAAAACTCTGGCCAATAACCAACATGGCACTACATGCACACTATAATATATTTGTTTTTGTTCAGTCAGTATAGGACAATAATAAACCTATAGTTAAAAATGATCCTGCATGTATGCTAAAAAGGCCTGACTATGTACCGACAAGCAAATCATAGTTCACACAGACCCAATCCAGAGAAAAAAACACATCTCAGCAAGCATTTGAAACATCATTTGTTTGCACAAGGAGTGTCACCAGCCTGTGAAGTGGTGGTGACAGGGTGCATGAAGCCACAAGCTCAGGTAGCTCCTTCTGGGAAAGGGGGCAGATTGAACCCGCTCGCTTTGAATGCTATTTCTAGCACTGCAAAACAAGGACTTAGCCTTTCTGTCTCTGCGGACATGATCCTCCGCATACACTGTGCGGTTTCAGTTTTATGAGAGAAACATGTTGGTTTCATTCCATAAGAAGGGAGTGTTTCATCTCAAACCATGACACAAAACTGTTTCTCCTCTTTCTCTCGGTGTGGCCCTTTCACGGGAACGGAAAAAAAAGCCCACTCCGGTCAAGATAGAGCCATAAAGGCTGATCCGTGTGTGCGTGTTCCGATACGCGCCGTTGTGTGCAGAGTGTATAACGTGACTCGGTGTGCTCGAGTGTGTGTGTGTGTCCCTGCGAGCTTGGATCTTATTACAGTTTGATCCCACTCAAATATTTCTGAAAGAAAACAGAGGAGGGAGGCAGGCTCTATGGCCAGCCAACACGGCCCACTGAACCTCTGCTGGGCTCACAATGAGAGCTTTATCTCCACTCCTAATGGCCTTTAATGAGGAGGAGCAAAGCACAACATAAAAACCAAATTACCTGCAAAGTTTGCTCATTTATTCAAACACACTCCATGGGAACTCACAGAATTTTGGACAGGGAAAGGTATGCCTCGTTATTTCTTTGCATTTTAGACTTTTACTGAGCAAACAGATGCAAAACTATGTCTGACATGCATTTGTATTTCGGAAAAAGGGAGAACACCCTCTGCATGCTCACTGAAAAAAGTGAGCATGCAGAGAGGGAAAAAGTAAAATATCTGGTGCAAGGTCACCATCACAGGGCACGTAGCCTTTGTTTGAACAAAGATGTTACCACATGAGCTCTCCGGACTGGAAAAAACAGCAACAAGTCTAACAATGGTATCACAGGCCATGCTGACAGAGCAACACTACATTTCAGAGCCGAAATATTTTTCAATTAGAAAACTCACCTGAGAACTCCCTTGGGTGACGTTAGGCGAGCTGGCAGCCTCTGTTTCAGTGTAAGACAGTGTTGAATCTGACAGATCTGAGGAGATAAAGGATCTGGTTAGAGTTTGTAGTTAATTAGAAATTTCAAAAATTATTTTTCATTTGATGACACAACTAGGAATGTTAAAATACTGGTAAAAAGCAATTATAATAATACAGTTTAAAAGATTGGGGTAAGTATGTTTTTTTATTTTATTTTTTAAGGATGCATTAAATTGATCAAAAGAAACAGTAAATACATTTATAATTCAATCATTTCAATAGTAACAATTATTTTAAATAAAGGTTTTTCTTATGAACTTTCTATTCATTAAAGAATCATTCAAATATAAAATTATAGTTTTTTAAATTATAATAATATTTCACAAAATTATTGTTTTTTTCTAAATTTTTAATTAAATAAATGCAGCTTTGGTGAACATTACAGACTTCAAAAACATTAATAAATCTTACAACCCTAAACTTTGAACAGTAGTGTATAATAATAAAGCGTTTTACATAAAGTTCTGTCAGGAACCACTATCGTCAAATACGACTAATAATTAGCATACAGTTTGGATTACATACATAATTTAAAAATATATTCTGATTCAAGGGGAATCAGAATATCAAATGCTGACTGACGAAGAGGAGGAGCTGGGGATGGAGGAGGGTAATTAGATCCTGAGAAACGTGATATCTGCTGATAATACTGTAGGAGCTTAAATATGTACACAGTGACAGGCGTTGTATTCGTATAGGTAGACGTGGATCAGCTGAGAGTCACATAAGTTGCAAGAACTGACGCTGACGCTTGAATAAGTGTGTTCACTTAACGTATTAAGTTATTGCTTTGCTATTGAGTATTTAGAAATTTCGTTGTTATTGGTATTGCTCTCTGCCTTCTGAGATGTGGATCTCCTAAAAAAATAGCAATCACAATTAACAAGCTGTTAACCACCAATGCATCAGTTCCAGATGGTATAGCCTCTCTCCACCCAAGCTCCCTATCAACAGTGTGCCCGATGTTAAGCTATGGCACTGAGAGGATATCCCAGCCCAGTGCCAGGCCCCAGCATCCCTCACAACAGACAGGGCCCAGCCCAGGCTCGGCTCCAGATTGGCATGCTGAAAATGGGCCTGCTGGATACTGGCTGCAGCCTCCACCTGGCTCTCAGTTGGTCACTGTGCCTAATTGCCACCATTAAAATTCTTCACGTTGTTCTACTTTTTGCTTCCCCTTCTGGCTCTCCGTAAAGCCAGGGATTCAACCGGTGGATGACAACTGCATGGCACTCACTTATTTTGGCTAGGTCATTTTGTTACACAGATTATTTTTTTAATTTGTCAGTAAATGATCTCCCATCATCTGTTTCCTTCAGAATGTACATGCACAACATCTTTAAATAAATACATTTTTAATCAGCAATTAGAGTGTGTGAAACTTACCCAGTGGCTTGTGTTTCTTCGCTGGGAAAGTCTTTGAGTATGGAGGAGGGGTGACTCTAAAATATGATAAGAGTATGATTATAATCTGATATAGAAAAATATGGGAAATTAATTATAGATATATTATTTAATCCTGACAGACTATATTGAGTCAATTACCAAAAAACAAACAAACAAACAAAAAAAACATTTATTTTAAATGAAAATACACAAATGTTGACAACATGGAGTCTTTTCTATGGCACTGTGGAAAATGTATGCATATGAAAATGCAAATGAAAATGGTCCATATGGAATCTGCATTCACAAAACATAGAAATTAAAACGCCTGCCATTTACAGAGATTCTACACATCCCCTGCTCATGTACAGGACTATTAAACATTTTTTACTAATTTTGTAATTCTTTGAAATATAATTAAGAGTGTACTAGACTTGTATTCTATATTATTATTCACATTTTACCATGTTTAAAACCATTCTGAAGATCAATTCCCCAGAATCACAAATTTTCACTAAAATCAGAGCAGAAAAAAAAATTTAGGTGCTGCATGTTATACATAAAAATTTTGCAACAAATATTACACCTGAAAAACATAAATCACAAATGCTCAAACTTAATAGCAAACTTAATATTTTAATAGCAGCTCAGTTTAAAAAGTGTTTCACTCTTTGGTGAATATAGCCTATACTCTCTGTTTTTTTATTATTAAAATAAAAGATTAAAGATTATATATATATATATATATATATATATATATATATATATATATATGTTAGGGCTTTGCAAAAATTAATTGAATTAATCGCATCCAAAATAAAAGTCTGTGTTTACATAATATATTTGTGTGTGCTGTATATAATTATTTTATATATAAATACACACACATGCATGTATATATTTAAGAAAATGTGTTATTCATATATAAAATATTTATATTTATATAATATAGATTATGTATTTATATATATATATATATATATACAAGTATTAAAGGCGCAAATAATTCTTAAATATATGCATGCATATGTATTTATATACAAAATAATTATATACAGCACACACAAATATATTATGTAAGCACAGTCTTTTATTTTGGATGCGATTAATCGCAATTAACTTTTACACAAGCCTAATAATAATAAATATATATATATATATATATATATATATATATATATATATATATATATATATATATATATATATATATATATAATATTTTATTTTTATATTTTTTATTATTATTAGGCCTACTGAATTCTGATAGGCTTGTAAACAAACTTTTGTAAACACACATACACAAAAATAATGTGCAGAAGTTAAATATATTATAGGTCTATAACCACATTTTTCATTCATTTTACGTCTTGATGCAATCCTCACTGAAGCTGAATAGAACACGTCCTGTTTTAGGTGATTCACCATTAAATGGCATGGACATCAATCAAATAATTTTTCCATTTAAATTAATACAAAACATAGCCTACTTGTATAATTATTCTGTTTTTCATATTTTTAAATCGCAAAACCTCATCTAGTAACAATGGAAACCACTTAAAGTTTGACGGCACAAAGGGAAAAAAGTCCCTGGACAAGTAATGACCTCGCCTTATGGTAGTAGAGGGGGGAGAAAGCATAATGTGGACTGTCTCTTTAAGAGTGGCGGCAGTAATTGCCAGATCCTAAACTCAGTCACTCAGATACACCAGCGAGTCAGATCTGGCGCCAGTTTGTATGCAAACTGTATATTACCGCCACTCCTTCACCTAAATAGCATGAGGGGTCCTCCTCAGGAAAAAAGAGACTTTTAAAGCGCAACTTGAAACTGATATCATTTCAAAGCGATAAAGTCTTTGCAAAAAAAGCAAACGTAACCTAAACACTGCCATCTTATAAAGCTACAACAAACACAAAGCAAAATGAAACTATGTATCGCTAAACATTGATAAACAAATCCCGTAGTGAAATATAGTTTCGTTAAAGCCCTTGCTAAATACATGGAAATGTTTGCGTAAACAGTTTTAGGCTACGTGATAAATGCTCTCACGGGCATAGGGCAACACCTGAACAATAGGATTTCTCTCTTTAACGTCGTCTGTGAAAATTAACCTTGAAAAAACCCGTCAAAGCCATTGATGGAGTTTGAAGATTGAGAGGGCTCTGTTGTTCAATCGCATGAAAGAAATACCATCTTCATGGGGACACGCATGAGCGCCTGTGAGCTATGTGTGTCTCTACAGAGAACAGAGGGGAGAGAGAGGGGCTGCTGTCTCCCTCAAGCGTCTCTGCTCTGAGAAACTCCAATAAAACGCTGAGCAAAGAGTGTAATTGTCAGCTTAAAGCCTTTGATTAAAAAGTATCTCTTAATATGTGAGGATTTATTATGGAAAAACTGACTTATAGGTTGCCAAGTGCCTCAGGTTCCCAATGGTATCTTCACAAGATGTCAATCTACTGTGTACTGTCAATGAATGCTATAGGAATTCTAACCGTTAACCCATCAATCTGTGGAATTTTAGTCTGCTCTTTTTTCTTCTTTTTTGGAGACTAGAAATTTGGTTGAGAGACTAAACATGTCGCAATAACATCTGAAATGTGGAATTTAACAATTATTGGTGATTATGAGCCTTGTGGAGAAAAGAATCAAGCAGTTGAATATTCTTGCTAAATGACTTAACTAAGGAACTGAACTGAAAACGTGCTTCTGAACCACTTGGTCTTAGATTTAAGATCTTTAAGGCCACAGTGTTTACGAGATTAGACTCAGGGAAAATTCCCTTTAAAAAGCCTAGGCTAACTACCTTCTTATTCAACTGCTCAACTACTTTGGAGAATATTACCAGCACAAAAATTTATAATCCAGAACAGTAACCTATTATCAAGGATAAGGACAAATGCTGTCTATCTTCAATTCGGTAACCTGCAATTAAGAGATTAAAAACGCCATGCATTTTTTATGTAGGTTAATTATGTTTGTATTTTTATTTCTGCCCATGTAGTTTCCTGGTAACAACTTGATTGTTGGGAAATAATGAAGTAGCGGAAAATAAAACCAGTACAGTACAGAGCTTGTAGGCCTCCATTATGGATAATAATGTACAAATTCAAATTGTAATTATTTAAGTCACTATCAATACTGTATATTTAAAGCACTGAAACGTAATTGCTTACTTTTTATTAAGAACATTATAGCCCATTTTTTACACTGAAAAGCAAAGCAAAATTCTTCTTTGCTACTGCACTCAATTTTATCAATGGCATTCTGTAGTATATGAATCACTGTAACAACACAGCTTCGATGCAACTGTTGGGGAAACCCCGAGGAAAGGGCTTTAGCATTACTGCTGGTGTAAAGCAAAGCACAATAATGAGAAATACTAGCCTACGTTTTAGACATAATAATCTTCAATGGGATCTTCGCTTACCTGGCCCACAGAGTCGGCTGTAATGATATGGATTGCAGCACGCTACCGGACCGTCCTGAGCTCCGAAGCTCTTGCACTCACAGAGCGCTTTAAGCTGGGCCTGTGTGCTGCAGGTCTGACCACCGATAAAGCCTACAGATGAGCAGCTGTGGAGGAGCCATGTGGCCGCCTCAGCCGCAGCTCGGTCCGCGAGACCATCACGCAGTCGCTCGGCATCCCTCCTTTGGACTCCACGGCTTCCAACAAAGTATCCAAGGTTTTCTCCTTTAGCCTTTTTAATAGCGAATAGGTGGCGGTCTTGAGCTCCTGCTCCATGACCGAGCGAGGTTTCGTCTCCTGGCTCTCAAGAGGACCGGGTTCCCGAGAAGAACCAATGTTCCTCAGCCCGAACTGGCACGAGCCAGGCTCCGGGTTTCTCAGATCCAGAACTGATGGTCCCGATCTTTAAATAAACAGCAAGTGACTGTTCTAGCAATCGCTGTCCTGCACAGACCGAGGGCTTCCCATCGTACACGCCGTACCCCCATCTTGGTCCAAAACGCCCCCTGAGGTGCCACCACCGCTGCTCTCAGTGGGATTCCTCGCACACATCTTCCCCATAGTCCACGCCAGGCGACCCGCTCGGGGTCATCGGTCTGAACTTCCGTCTTGGGAATTTTCTCTGGGTTGGAGCCAAGAAGATCGTCTCGAGTCCCCTCGCCGCTTTTGCCATATCCATCGCCCCCCTCTTTATCTGGAATCAAACGGCTTCTTCCAAGAGTCGCCGCACAAGACCTGAGCGTTTCGTCCTGAACATACGACAACTTGAAACTTCTAGATGAGTTATTTACGTTCAGATCTTAGCGATTTAAAACTATTTCTGAGCTCGTGCAACATTAATGTTGGTCGAAAGCCGTGCAGCGCGTGCACACAGCCGAGCACCATATATTGGTGGCAAAACCACAACATTAGTTTTGAAGGCACAATGTTATATTGCATTAAAAACAGAAAACGTCAAACAACCGCGAGGCTACACAGAAACACATTCATCCTAGAAGAACGCTGTCAGTAGCCTACATGTGAACACCGTTTGGAAAGTTTTTAATTTGAAAATGCACTAGGGGTTTTAACTACATCAATCACATTTGTTGTAAAAACAAACAAACAAACAAAAAAAAGCTACGCGAAACGCTACACTAGTCGCGCGCTCTCAAATGTTTTCGGACTTTGAAACACGTTCAAATCCACTCTTCAACAGCGGGTCTGGTGACATGAATGAAGCTGCTCCTCGGCGAATTAAATCCACAGACAATTCCTCACAGAATTCACTATTCCGGTTGTTTTCCACTATTCCAGCGCACTCTTTTTGCGATCCAAAAATATCCTTATGCGCGCGCCGGTGCCAGAAAAGGAACAATCCGTGGACTTATAGTGTGCTTCTGGTTCCGTGTTCAGACCTGGTCAAACTGCAACCCAGATCTCTCTCTCTTTCTCCGTTTCTCTCCCTTTTTCCTTTTTCTCTCTCCCTGTCACACACACATACACACACACACATAGGGCCCCCGAGGAGAGCGATGGAGCCATTGGCTGACTACCATCATGTGCTAGTCTAGACACTTTGGCGGCTCTGAGCTGCACTGATTGTTGCGCAAACAAGGTTTCAAGTTTCTTAACTCTTAAAGGCGTAACATCCATCTACTTCTATTTCTTCATATATCCTAAGATGATTGTTTATTCTAAGCAGAGGAATAATTGCGAGTAAATTAGAACTAATGTAAAAATCCAAGAATTATTTAACAAACATTTCCAAGATGATGTCAATATAAACTTTACTGCGGTCATAACTTTATTGCGAGTTTTGTGGAGTCGGAAGCTGTTTGCATGCGTCTACACTTACCATTCTTCTTTTTTAAAACAGAAATACAAAACGATCATCTAATATATGCATAAGACATATGGCATATGCACAGCATAATGACAAACGTCTTTAAAGGTGCACTTGGAAAGTTTTTATTTATATTTGGAAGCCTCTTAATAACTGCAAAAGTACCATATGTTTTGAACATTATACTGACACCTATAGGTTTGGATGCATTAAGTTTCTTATGTTCTCATACTACACATGCAAATATGGAAAAAAAACATGATCTCTAAAGAGAAATTAGCAATGTGGCTGTAATGCTACGGTTTTTAGTATTATTCTATTACTGTTATTATTAATCGTAGTATTTAATTCACTTGGATTACATGGTGTCAATATGGAGGTGCCCATGAAGGGGCAACCTTCTCCATGTAAAAATAAAACAGCTTTTTAATGATACATCTTAGTTTCACATGAGCGATCATTAATGACATTTCTCAAATGTCCTATGCATATCTTCGTTAAACATTTTAAGTATAAACATTTGTATCTTCTATAAGGTCCCATGATAACTTGTATATTATTTATAGCTGAATTTCGTGCATCTCTTTTAATTTATAGTTGAGAACTGTCTTACATCAGTAACTGTCATGTTCCTCAATCCTCATAAAAGTACCTAAATATGTCCAAATCGAGACGCAAAGTGTGCATTACCTGCACACGAGGAATCTTCAGTGGACTGGGAAGCTTGCAAATTCCAATTCCACTCTCATTCGGGTGTGAATTCTGCAATGGGTCTTGCAGAGACTGTGAGGTGCAATCCCCCCCCCCAAAAAAAAAAACTGGCTATTCAAACTGTAAAAAAACTAATATAGCTTACTATCCTTACACTGAGATGTAAACCCAATGCACCTTGTTCTTTGACCTTTTGGTTTGAGTCATTTCAATTGTATAGGCTACATGTTAAAAACAAACATGGTAACACTTTATTTCACGGTATCCTTGTTGCATATGTAATATGTACTTACTATCCTAGTAACAGTAAATTATGTATAATTAAATGCAACTAACCCTCAACCAAACCCTAAATCTACCCTAACCCTATAGCACATGTAGGTCATTAATATTACTCAGCTCTTAAATATATAATTACACTGTAACAATGACACCTTCAAATAAATGTAACATGCAAACAAAAAAAGAAACTATTACTTGTCTGTGCAGTTTTGTATTTTGTTCACTCATGCACATAAAGGGTTAAAGCCTGGCTGGAGTAGAGCAGGCGGAGCGACGACTCTTCAGTGTATTCAACTTGCTCGAAGTAGCAAAAGTTCAGCAATAAACCCTGCCGATTGGTTCCCCAACATTTACGACATGCCCCCCGGAGACAGGGATTGGATGGAACAGGGGAAAACGCAAAAGACTCGCCCACTGTTGTTACAATTGACAGTGAATGAAATAAATTTCCCGGCAGCTTGCCAACCAGCAGAGCACAGTATTTGACACGCTTATTCGGCAACAAGCTATGTAAATACAGTCTTAACAATGGACTTGTGCTGACAGCCTTATTTATCAAGTGATCAAGAGGATGTGAAATTAAACTGTGTGGAGGAGATCCAGTTCCAATCCGAATCAACCAATAAGAACTCCAAGTATCCTACAATAAAAAAATATAGGTTATAATAAATAACTTTCATTAATAAATCAAAACATAATGCTTAATGGGTCATTAAATATTCAAATAGCTGGAAATATGAGATAATGTATTTGTTAATGTTTACTAATGAACATTATTTAACGCTTACAAATGTCAGTAAACCTCAGTTCATATTTTACCTGATGCAAGTGTACAAATAGTGTACAAATGGAAAAAGGCATTTAGCTATGAGTGATTCGGATGCTCAACTGGAAAAATAACAATATAAGAATACTGGTTCGCACTTTATATAAGTGTCTTTAACAACAAATACTTGTGTTAAAAAATAATTGAGGTTCAATGTACTTATTTTTATTCATGTTCTATTGCAAAATACGCTTGCAGCTGAAGTGTGATGCCTTGGTGCATGAGGTTGGTTAAGTTGTCAACTGTGTACACACTGTAAAAAAATTAATTTCAACTTAAATTACATTAAACTGACTTTAAAAATGACTAAAAGTATTTCGATGAGTTAAAGAAATGTAAAAACCTAACTTTTCTACAGTGGTCAATTTGATTACTGAAACATGGTTCAAACTGTTTATATAACATTGCTTCAATAATTTAACAACAGCTTTCTCCTGTTGATGTATAATCCAAGAACATCCTGTTTAAGGATAAAGTATAGTGTTATAGCAATAAAAACATGTTTTGCACCAAAATTATAATAACAAAAACAATGTTTTGTCTTTAGAAAGCATTTAGCTAAACTTAACTAACTAATCTTTTACACAAACATTGTCCAATGCCCATAATTGTAAACCTTTATAAACATTTACAAATGATAAACAGTTTGAACTTTAGACTGGGTGCTGCAAAACATGAACAAATAATTAAAAAATGATTTGAAAAGATGTGTAAAAAGTTTGACTGCCTATAAAGGTACTAAATGATGGTAAATATTTAGGTATTGCAAAAACACGAACAAACAATTCAAATGATTTCTAAAAATATGTAAATAGTAGAAGTATGCATACATCAAAAAATTAATTTATATGAGATTTATAACTTCTACAGACTGTGGTTATGAGTTAATGAAGAATATTACCATGAATAGTGTGCAATGTGCTTAAAACGACAAATTAAGCGAATTATTTCACAACATTTGTAAATGTAAAAAGTGCATAGATAATTTATTAGTTGAAATTAAATGACATTTGTTAACATTTTATTTACATTAAATAATGATCTGTAAATCACTTTTAAAAGTGTAAATCACCTTTAATAAGTTGATTTAAACATCAATGTATCTCATAGATATTTTGAATATATATTAACTAATATTAAGCGTTATATAATGTTTGTTAATGATTTATTACTTTTTATTCTTTTAATCATTGTAAACCATCTATCAAAATCATTTGAATCACTTAATCGTATGAATAGAAAGTTTAATAACATTTGTTAGCATTTCAATCCACATTAAATAATGATCTGTTGATCGTTATGTAATATTTAAGTTCATTAGTAAACATTAACAAGTACATCACCTCACATTTCTAGCTATGTGAATAAATATTAACTAATTATCTGTTAAGCATTATATAATGTTTGTTAATGATTTATTAATAAAAGTTATTATAAAGTGTTACCAAAATATACCTTGGTATCAAAAATGATAATACATTAAATTAAAGCAAATACATAGTAATTTACTAGGTGTTTTTTACTCTTCATGAAACTATAAGAAAAAACAAATCTTATTTTATAATATTATATTCATTAACCATTAAGATACAATTACAATGTATTTAAAGCATTACAGGATGTTTTTAAGCGATTTCACAATTTTTAACTTATATCATACCAGTGTAAAAATTAAAATAATTAAATAAACATAAACAATGCAACATAAAACTCAAACGTGCAAAACCGAAAATAAATTAAAAGTCAATGCTACATTTAACATCTTTCTTTTTAATGT